>VWYK01003341.1:0-13698 GCA_013399775.1 Semnornis frantzii
GAGGTCTTTTTCAACCTCTAAGGTTCTGCATTTCTGAGACTGCATCATGTCTGTACCTTGACAAACCTTGGTCTTTAAGCTCTGGTCCTTTCCCTGCCATACTTTTGAACACTATAACTGCAATGCCATTTGCCACCAGACTTAAGCACGCCAGGGACACAAATAGAAAGCAATGCTGGAAAAAAAGAGCAGGAGGTGGCAGCTCCACCACAGAGACTTTTCAGGGCAGAGATACTGTAAGAACCACTAGAGCTAAATGATTATGCAGTCTCCTCAAGAACCACGCTCCTACCATGATTCCAGGTAATCATATTAACAGCTTCCAATGTTATGTAATGACATCATTCAAACATATTGCTCCCAAAGGTTCACTATTAGATCAGGGAATTACCATTCATCATGCATTTATGACAAATCTAATAGTATGAAATGATTCGTTACACCACACAGCTTATGGCAGTTTCTCCACTAACAGCAAATGTCTTCTCTTACCTCCAGCATCCAACCTTGCCTGGAGCTAAGATAATGTACAGTAATCCTTAATTCAATATCAGAATTAAGAAGAGGACTTTTACCTGAGGTCAAGAATGGGCTACTTCAGTAGCCTTTCAGTATTTGATGTATGGGCTGTAGTTTTCGAAACTGTTTAAGGGCCTCAGGAATAGAAGCCCTTTATAAAGTTAATAGAATTTAGGCATTGATGTTGAATATTCTAAACCCCTTTAAAAAATAAACAAAACAAACAAGTGAAAACTCAAAACATGACATATGGCTCATGGATGCTTTAGCATCCAGAGCAAGAGAGATGTGTGCATCATTAAGTAGGTTACATAGGCAGTCTTACAGGTTCGGGAGAGAAATTGAAATTACAACTGTAGAACCATCCAGACTGCCAAAGAGAATAAGATGTGCCAAAGATTCCCTAGAACACAGTTTTTGTGTCTGAATCTGCCCTAGAGAGAGGCTAACTTCAGGAGGATTGGTGGAATTCAAAGATTGCTGTAAGCAAAAACAAAGTGCTAGATAGTGCAGTAGGTGCACTCCTCAAGTATGGAGCACAAATTTTTCACCCAAAGGTATAAAATGACAACATCAGAGGAGTAATTAGAGTGTCAAAGACTCTTACATCTTTCAAAAGCTATACAATGCAATTGTTCAAAAATACATTCCTATCTAAAAATGAAGTAGCTAAATCATGGAATGGCTTAGATTTGAAGGGAGCCTGCAGATCACCCACTCCCTGTCCATAGGTAGGAACACCTCTTCACTAGACTCAGCTGCTGAACCCCTCTTCTAACCTGGCCGTAAACACCTCCAGGGAGCAGACACTCACAACCACTCTGGGCAACCTATTCCAAAGTCTCACCACCCCCATACTGAAGAAGTTCTTCCTCCAGCCTAACCCTACTCTCCCCTCAGCTTCAAACCACTCCCTCTTGTCTCTAGATACCCTCATGAAAAGTCCCTCTGCAGTCTTCCTGTAGGCTCTCTTCAGGTATTGGAAGTCAGCTCTAAGCTGCCCCTGTAGTCTTCTCTAGGCTTAACAACCCCAGCTCCCTCATAGCAGAGGTGCTCCAGCCCCTCAGATCGTCTTTGCGGCCCTTCTCTGGACTCCCTCCAACAGCTCTAAGAACTGTTCTTGTCCTAGAGGCACGTTTTAGTCTCCCATTCCTATTTCCATATACTATCTCCCTTGTGCCTTCAGACATGAATACAACAGAGGTTAACTCATACTTAGATAAGACATTTGAAGCAAAAGGTGAAAACAGAGGATTACACTTGCCAGTGTTAATTCTCAACTTATACAATCGTTGCTTTTCTTCCCCCCTAATTCTTGCTGGAGAAACAAGTCAGGATGCTGGTTCCCTCACACCTCCCCACCCCTCATTGGTAGTTTTTCCTTTGCTGACTTCCTTGTTCTTGGCCTTTATGCTACGGAATCTCTCTATAACCTATTTTGCAATACTTTCTAAAGTTAGCAATGAGTTCTCATGAGTTCTGTGTTGTTCTTCCACGCATCACTCATGCCTATAGAATGAAGATGTGTGCACTGAAGTGAAGAAGAGGCAATGACATCATGAGATCTTGTAGAGCAATTTGATCATATGCTTCATTAATTGCTTTATAAGTGACCTCCTCCCTCTGTTTTCTTCTGGACTGTTGTCTCCTCGAGGACAGAGGCTTTTCCTTTTTGTTCTGTGGCATGCGTAGGGCTATTCAGTAATGTCACCTCACAAAAGAAGAAAAAAAATAATAAAAAGCAGCCCACTGAAGCCCTGATTATGACACTTCTTGAAAGCTGCAAGGAAATGATGATACTTTACCTCAAACTGTCAGCCGCATCTTCCCAAATCCCTCATTGCTATGTAATGGATTACCATAGCAACTTGGCTCTCCACTGATACAGAACTCCCCATGGGCAGGCTGTACTTTGTCAATGCTGCTGCTTCTCTGATGATGCAAGGAACACTGAGCAGTTAAACAGCAAATCATTAAAGCAATGTTTCCCCAGTGACCACACTGAACCACAGAAAAAATGGATACCAAAATTATGGCAGGGATAAAAGGAGAACAGAGTGAGAGAAGCATGCAGCACTTGATGTAGGAGGAAAATAGATGTGATGGAAAATAATAAAGTAGGAAAACAATACCTAATGCTTGACTGCTCTAAGGAAAGAAGAACACAGCATCACTCTGTTGTAGGGCCTGGTTTTACAAAGCCTGCCACTGATATGCTTCGTTCACCATTTCTCTGCCCCCAGTTTTGCTCTAAGTAATACAAATCCTGATTAACATTTACCTGCCCAATGACAGCTGTCACTTAAATGGCCACGCAACTTATCTGTGATTCCATGCAGCTGGCTACAGATTTTGCTAGGTATGAAAAGATGATCAAAATAAAGATCTCATTTTCGCTCTTCTACCTTTTATATTTCTTAACCTTCCATCTTCTTATCTATGCAGATAAAACTTCACAGCAGCCAATGTTAGGATCCTGCCCCTTCAAACACAAATCAACCCTCCCTCAAAAGAAGCCCTATTTCTCAGGCAGTACCAATACTCTTCATACACTTTGCATGTATTTCGCCTCAATATGTTCTTTGTGACGTGCAGAAAGAGAGACTCTGAAGCATTGCAGCCGTTTTCCTACAACACACAAGGAATCACTGGAAACGGTGGGAAGCAAAATCCCATTTCTCCTAATTCCTGGTGCCTCTTTTGAGAAGTCATATAGCCTGGAACATTAAAAATGCCTGTGAAGAGGATTTTAGATACCTGTTGTCTGTATGATACAGACATGTTTGAAATGATCTGTCTTGCATTTCTACCTGACTGCAGAATTCAAGGCTCATTCCCAAGAAGCTTTTCTTTTTAATTACTAGAAAATACTACCCTACACTTCGGAGTATGCATAGGCTTAGTAATTTCTACAGTTTTGAACATAAACACCACTCTTTCAGAAACTGCAGCTCTGTACACATGGGAATGACAGAGTCAGGATAAAGCTTTATCGTCCCTTTAAGCTGCAGGTATATCTTCTCCCACACTCCCTGTGTACTTAACGGAAATAAAGCACATTAGGAGTTGTCTCCACTTTCACGTGGCGAGGTTGTCAAGCATTTGTAACAAAGCTGCTGCAGCTATAGCATGCTTGGTCTATAGAACTTCTGCTGTGGTAGTGGTGGCATGCAATGCTGCTTGGATATTGTGTTCAAGTCAGTAGGTCAGAAACAACTGAGAGACCAGACTAAGGTCAGAACCTGACTAAAGCGGCTAAAAACATTGCAAGGAAAAATAACTCTCTAATATCTGCAGTTTACACATGTAAGCTGAGACTCTAAGACCAGACAGAATGCTCTTTTATTAATACTATGAGGGTCTTTCTCTTCTGTAATCAAGTATTCAGACTGTTCTTTGTCACCATAAAAGGCTGCTGCAGGTTTAATACAGAGAGGATTACTTGAACAATGGTGATTCCGCTCTCCAAGACCAAATTTGCCACATTCCCTTTTGTTTGCTTTCATCCTTACAAAGCAGCAGCTTGCTTTGCAGAAAACCACTTATTTCCTCTTTATTTACTTAGAAATAAAGCTGAGTGCAGAACTCTTCAAGGAAGAAATTCAGCAGAGGAAAGCAAATATCACTCCTATCTTCAAAAAGGACAAGCAGGAGGACTCGGGGAATTACAGGCTGGCCACCCTCATGTCAGCACGCTAGAACAAATAATCCTGGAAAACATTTCCAGCCATTTAAAGAACAAAGATATCAGGAGTAGTCTGCATGGATTCAAAATGGGGAAGTCACACCTGACCGACTTGAGACCCTTCTATGATGAAAAACTAGCTTGGCAGACAAGAGGAGAGCAATAGATATTGCCCACCTTAACTTTTGGAACACTTTCAACACCATCTCCCCATCAAACACTCATAGAGAAGCTGTTGAAATAAGGGCTAGATGAGCAGACTGGGAGATGAATTTAATATTAACTGAACTTGAGTGCAAGAGGAGATGATTATTGGCACTAGGTCTCATTGGAGGCCATACCTACCAGTGAATCCCATGGGTCAATACTGAGTCTAACCCTGTTTAAGATCATTAATGAAGTTATGAACATTGGAATAGAATGTACCTTAGAGCATGTTTGCCAAGCATACAAAACCGGGAAGGATGGTTGATATGCCAGTGGATTGTGCTGTCATCCAGAGAGACCTTGACAGGCTGGACAAATGGGACAGCAGGAACCTCAAGAAGTGCGATATTATTTTCACTGCAATGGTGACCAAGCACTGGGAGAAATCAGTTGCCTGGGGAGCTCGTAGAAACCCTATCCTTAATTATATTCAAAAGCCATCTGCAGCAACAGGCTCTCCCAGCCTCGACATTTCTAGGATTCTGGGATAAAGCAGGCTGCACAGATATTTCAGAATTCCATTGTTGCCTCTTAAGAAATCTCCCACCCTGAGCTCTGCTGAGGTCCCCATCCTGAGGTACCATGCTAATGTGTTACTTCACTTACCATCATCCTGTGTTTGTCCTTCCTGAAAAATCGTCTGCCTCAGCTTTGAAGAAGTCTGTTCAAATGCCTGTTGGCTTTAGGTTCTTCCCCTTTTGCTCTTCCCCCCTGCCCTAAGCACAGAATGTCAAGATATTAGGTCACTTCTCCCAGGAAACAGCCACTAGGCAATTCCTATTGATCTTCAAATCCTGATCTCTGTGAGAATGATGTTTTGTTTGGTTTACCAGTTCCCATGTTGTGGAAATTCAACTTGTGTACAACACAGGAGTCAAGGAACATATAAATCCATTTGCTTTGATATCTGGAAAGACAAAGCTGTCTTAAAATATTATGAGCCTCAATTAAAATACAGCTGAGGGCTACTGGCTAAAGCACAGCTGTGAGAGTAGAGTTGAATGCTGACAGAAACAGGGATGGACTGTTGGAATTCCAAGCAGCTCCTGTAACTAATAAATGCAGTCAAAGGCATATTCCCTTCAGAGCAGTTCATTAAGTTCAGTCAGTTATTGCTACTTGTCTTAGGCAGAAGTCAGAAATTCCTTCTTTGTTTATGAGCTGCTTTATGTTAAAGAATTTAATAATACCTAATAGAGAACATTCCCTCCCTAATAGGTCAGTTTGTATATTGCATACATCCTATACACTACAGCACATAGCCAACACAAATATGCTCCAGAGGCACCTTATGCAGTAGCTTGGACTTCCAGCTCAGAAACTTCAATTAAAGACTGTTTTCAGCTCTGCTGCAAGCTATTACATGATCTTCACCTAGTCAACCACATTCTCTTCACCTCTTTTACACAGCCATAAAAAGGGGTTTGGTTCTGACCTATCTCACAACTGATGGGTTTGTGTTCCTTTTTAGGCTGTGGGCAGTAAGATTTATGAATCGGGGACCTACACAGACTAAAACATTTTTATTACAGCCATTACCATTAAGCAATCCTCATGTTTGAGAAAGAATAAATTTTCCATGCATGTTTGCAGAAGTGTCCAGCTGCAGGAGATGCATATCCACTGATGTCTTTTAAAAGACAGAAATCAGGAAGAAAGGCAGCCTAGAATATCAGAGAAGCACTACATCAGCCAAAGAATAGCACAACTACATCTCATCCTGCATACAAAGCCTTCTGTACATGGGAGTGTGCATCAAAAGCGTCCAAACGCAATAGAAACTGTGGTTTGGCTGCACACTTTCACCTAATGATACATGGAAATGCTACCCTTGTGCTCTTCCACAGAGAGTTATTGCCCTGGCTGGAATCCTCTGGGGACAGAACTTGTGTCCTACATTTGCAGAAGTCATCATTGTGCATCGAGCCCTTAATTGAAAACAAACTACCATGGGTGGGATGGGCAAATGGGAGGAAAACAGTGATCTACCAGGCAAATTTGAACAGGCTGAAATCCCTCTACTGACTGCTAGTTCTAACCATAAGACCTTTCTCTCTTGTAATCATGTCCTGTATCATTACTGTCAGGCACCATATTCAATGATTGTCTCATGTCAATATTTTGTCCCAGTAGAAGATGAACACAAAGCAGACAAAAAGCCTTGTGCCCAGAAAACAGCCTTTGGAGCAAGCTGCTGTTTGCTCTGTAACATACATGCCACCGCTTTCAGCAGGGAATATGCAGTGAGGAAAAGGGCAAATGTGAACACAGGAGTAATTTCAGTCAGGGCAAAACATTTCTTGGAAAAAAAGAAATCAGAAAATTTGATTCATTTGGAGGAAAAAAAGCAAGCGGGCATAATAAACAATACCGACTGTTGTAATTATTTCACCCTGAAAGAAAAATAAAGGTGAAACACTTCATTGCCAATTCTTTAAGATGTTTCTTCTCTAGCAACAGAGGGACAGGAAGAAGGCACAGCAGCTTATCTTACACAGCCCTGCTCTGATGAGACTGCTCAAGATTCAGAGCCCTTAACCAGGAGTGGCAAGGTCTGTGTCACTCCTCACTCCACAGGCATTACTTTTAGAAACAAAATACTATGAGTTTAAAGGTAGGAAAAAACATTCCAAAACATCCTGTTGCCCACCTAATTGTGCACTCTCTTGGCTGAGGCAAGATGCGGTACCAGGTTCACATACTCTGATGACGCAGGTGGAGTTAAGTCACTAGAACCAGACCTTCCCTTAGAGCTGCTCCTTACGCAAATATCTCCTCCTCCTTTGCGTACTGGACTAAAGGATTAGGGGATGTGTCATCTTGTCAGCCCATGGATAACACCAAATCCTCTCACCTGCAAAAGGAGCAGAACCAGTATACCTCAAGCCTTTTTTGGAAGAGGTTGCAACAGGCTGAAACTTGTGGGGAGGGAAGCACGGACAGAAATCCATTTTCAGTTATGACAATTCATCAGCCAATACAATATTACTGAAAACTATAACTCTGCTGTCAGTCTAAGCTTTTGATGTCATTCCTTCTGTCTCCAGATATCTGAAAGGTCTTCACACATTGAACTAAATAGCCAACACCTGCATGGTTCAAAGTATGCTCCACTGCTGCAAGAAACAAACAATTGCAGTTCTGGAGCCCCCAGCACAGGAAGGACATGGAAGTGTTGGAGCAGGTCCAGAGGAGGCCACAAAGATGATCAGAGGGCTGCAGCAGTTCTCCTATGAAGAGAGACAGAGAGTTGGGGCTCTGCAGCCTGAAGAAGAGAGGGCTTTGGGGAGGGACTATTGACAAGGTCTTGCAATGACAGGACTAGGGGCAGTGGGTTTAAACTGGCAAAGGGGAGATTTAGACTAGATGTTAAGAAGTTCTTTACAGTGAGGGTGGTAAGACACTGGAACAGGTTGCCCAGGGAGGTTGTGGCTGCTCCCTCCCTGGAGGTGTTCAAGGCCAGGTTGGATGAGGCCTTGAGTGACCTGTTCTAGTGGGAGGTGTCCCTGCCTATGGCAGGGGGTTGGAGCTAGATGATCCTTGAGGTCCCTTCCAACTTAACCATTCTATGATTCTATGAATTCCTTTTCACTGTGGGGTGAGTTGGGAACTCTCCACCCCGAACTGAAATTTACCAGACCATCGCAGACAGATTGGAAGATAAAGTACTGTTTACCACAAAGCTAAATTTAAGAGCATATATATATATATAAAAATACATTCGCATGTACTTTATATACAATTTAAAAATAATACAGAAACTAAATCTTTACCCTCTCCTCCCCCCTACCCCCGACAAAGAAAGCCCAGAAGGGGGCAGCGGCTCCCTCTCTCTTTCCCCAGACAGAAAACAAGCAGCAAAGCTCACCTGTTTTCTGGTCAGGTGGGAGTTAGAGAGAGAAGCAAAGAGATCCAGCGCCCAAGATCCAAGAAGAATGAATTGTTTATTCATTGGCTTTTTATACCTCTTTGCAAACCAGTGAATAATAGAGACTTCATCATCATTACTCTTTTAAATCAGATTGCTGGTTGTAGTTAGATTCTGCACTGAACTTTCAGGGAAACACCTATTTCTCTTATTAGAATATTCCAATAAGCCTTAAGCCATCAGACACTGAAAACTACCAACTTTCAGAAAGCAGGGAGAGACCACAATTGTGCAAAGCGTGGCTGCAAGGTGGCAGCTAACACCCACTTGAATGCATTTACTCAGGCAGCACGAACTCATGCAATAATGCCAAATGATGAGATACAGGCAGAACACAGTCCTCCTGCTTTCCAAGGGAAAAACAGGATACTTATTCCCAGTACACAAGATCCAAATTCAAATCTGTAAATGCTTCCTTGTCTTATCACTCCTTCCAATTCTATCTTTCCTTGTCAGTACAGCACAGGAACAGCATTTGTAACAGTGATTCATTCTCCTTTTACTGATCTGCTGTCTTGTGACTGAATTAAATTATGGGAATTATATATCTTCATGTTAAGAGCTGGGTAGACGTCATTGATGTCAGAGAACACCTAAATTCTCCATACTTAGAGGTGATTAATTGTTTTTTTTTCATTGCTCAATTTGAAAAGGTTAAATCTAGTCATCTTTCTGTAGCGGTTGCACTGCTCCATTTGAGGAAAACACCACTTCCATCCCCACTAAACTCTCAGGAGTTGTGTGCTATCAAATCAAGTACTCAGCAATATGCAAAAGCAATTAAAACCAAGGCTTAGTACAGCACAATGAACAATTACCAGATGAGAAATCATGAGAATAAATAGAAGGTCCTCTTATCTTTCTAAAGTGACTCTTTTATATAGGGACTGAAATTAGGAGAAAATCAGGGACAACACCTCAATGATAGACCTAAGTGCCCTCTTCCTTTCTTGTTCTATAGAAATATAGGAATGAGCAGGGTTAAAACTTCCTTGGTTTCCAATTATGGAAACAGTGATGCCCAGAGATCTGCTTTCAAATGTGCTATGATTAGGATAATTGATAATATAACAATAAACGACAACACAGGATATGATGAGAGACAGCTGAGATTCTAAAACAGCTAGTAGAGATCTTCATTTATTCTTCATGGCACTGTCATCTTTGCTACAGATAACAAAGCTCTAAAAGCTACCATGGATGAAAACCTTAAGGATGTGCAGGAAGAATTTACAATTCAAAATAACTCTGCTACTTAAAGGAAGATTTTACTAACCTATTAAGGAAGACTGGTTTCAGTTTAAATAAATAAAAGGGAGTCAGGGGGAGAGTTTTTTCCTCCTCATGAGGGGAAAGAAAGGATAAAAATCAGCTTTGGCTAGTTTGGACTTCTCTAAGACAAATTTGTTTTAAGCATAAAGCAACATAGGAAAAAATTAAAAAAGGTTAGAAAAAAGAACCAGTCAAAAAAAAAAAAACAAACAAAAAACCAAATAACCAAATGAAGCCTACTAAATTCTAGTGCGTTTCCCTTTCAGGACTACTTGATGGTTGTTCTGTTACCTCCAGCAGCTGCCAAGGCACACAAGTATCAGCAGTACAAAGGATTCAGACCTCATTTCTGTCTCTGCCGAGGGTACATTCTGAGTCATTTAGGACAGCTTCTGGCTGGATACTGCAGTCACTCAAGGATGTCCTCCCCCAGCCTATTAAATGGCCTTTATAGCAACTTTAAAGGCTACAACAGAAGAGGAAATCCCTCCCAAAGGCATACTGCACTGTAAAATCACTCTATGATTCTTACTTGTAAGGTGACAGCCATAGCTCTCTGTGTAACTGATGCTTCCTTTAAAGCCACCTTGAAGAAACAAGTGAGTTCTGCGGCCATTGTACGTTGGAGCCAGGTTGTCTCAGCCTGTTGGAGTCAGGTCAGGAACAAGCAAGCAAAATTCTACAATCTGTGCTAGGCAGAAGGCCAATGAGATGATCACATAAACGTGAGTTATGAAGAGTTTATGAACAGCAGTCCTTTACAATTCATCTTACATATCCCTATATCACCTTTATGAAGAACAGCAGAGTTTGGGTCAAAGTATTCATATTCACGCTTATTGATTTACACAACACTGAAGTTGCAGTCCCTGTAGGCAGGAATTTGAAATGCCAGAGGTTTGAGTGAGCATTACACATCTTTACGAGTTCATTACAACTTTGATTTATATGCAGTAGGTTTTATTTTGCAGCACTGTAAACTTTCAGAGTTGAAGAAACAGCATTGCTGAGCCTCCTTCTCCTCCCAGCAATGCATTGATAGCTCAGTTTAATAGCAAGTGTAAGGCCTCTTCTGGATGCAGACAGCACATTTCAGAGATTGTACTCCTCTCTCTCTCTCTGTTGGTTTCCATGCCACAGTGCTATAGGTAACACACACCCATGGGTATCATGAAAGAAATTCATGAGCAGTGATAGGACAATACCTTCCCAGTGGCTACAGACCAAGGTTCAAACCCTTCACCCCAAGCTCACCTCCATTTTACACCAGGACAGTGCTTTCTTGAGGAAGAGTACAGCAATGAGACAGTTCCAAAACCTAGAATTGTCAGTGAGGCTTCTTTCATTCAGCTCCCACCTCTTCAGGAAACACTTTCTCAAAGGATTAAAAGGCCAGCTCTATCTGATGTGATTTTCACCAGGGTAGCACATTTTCCTGTGGGCAGAGATAGAGCAGTGCTGTTCAAGCTAAGACGCCAGGATTCAGCATCTGTGTGGTGTCACAACCATCTAATCTAAAAGCAGCATAAATTAAAGCTGTCAAGTAGAATTCTGTCAACATCTGAGGCACATCTCTACAGCTCTGTCCCTGGGAGGGGACCAGCCTTCCAAAGCAGCCCATGTGCCCACTGCACTATTTCATTTCAGTCAGCATACTGTCTTCTACATGCAATATCAAATTCATAGCAACCTTCTTGCTGTTTGGGGTTGCACAGCACCATTTACATATTCACTGCACAGTTCCCTATGCTAACTGCTTGGGTTTGAGAAGGAGATCTGTTATGACTCTGTAGAGAACTGGCTTCGTTTTAAATAGTTGAAAAAAATAACAACATCAGAGCTTCCATGCAAATGTCTTAGTTTGTATGGGACCTCAAACATTATCTACTCCAGTCTGCATACCACGGGCAGCTGCTGGAGGCAGCCACAACCTTCATGGCCAGCCAGTTCCAAAGTGCCATTACCCTTGTACTGAAGAACTTCTTCCTAAGATCCAGTTCAACCCTGCTCTCCCTCAGCTTCGAACCATTCCCCCTTGTCCTGCCGCTAGACAGCCTCACAAAAAGTCTCTCTGCAGCTTCCCTACAGGATCCCTTCAAGTACTGGAAGGCAGCTCTAAGGTCCCCCTAGAGTCTTCTCTGGGCTGAACAACCCCAGCTCCCTCAGCCTGTCCTCATAGCAGAGGTTCTCCAGCCTTTACATCAGCCTTGTGGCCCTCCTCTGGACTCACTTCAACAGGTCTGTGTCCTTCTTATGCTGGGGACACCAGAACTGGATGCAAAAGTGGGGTCTTGGGGGATTGAAGATGCGGTCTCAGCAGAGCAGAGTAAAAGGGCAGAATCACCTCTCACCCTGTGGGCCATGCTTCTCTTGATGCATTAGTGTTTGCTGCAGTTGGAAACATAATAGGCAGGTATAGCTCCTGTGTTAAGGTCAGGCTCTCTTTGGTTAGTCTTTTTGGAGAAGGGAGACAGCTGCCTTGTGGGACGTTTGATAAGGCAGGGAAAGATTTATGCAATATTATTCAATTAAATCCTCCTGAGCTGCACTGTAGGTGGAAGCACAGACCACTCACAAAGATTTCTCTTGACATCTCCTTGCCTTATTCTAAAGATATGTGCATTTACACATCTGGGTGTCCTGAAAGATAACATCACCATTGTCCTCAGCAGATTCCAGAGTTTGTTATGCTTAAACCTTAAGCTGGGCCAAGCCTAATTAAATCAATATTTTAAAACTGATCTCTACTGGCAGAAATGAAAGCAGTTCACAGCCCTCTTTCAACTTTTTTTCCTACGTAGCTAAGTTAAAAACAAACAAACAAAAACCAAACAAACAGGTTGTCTTTATATCATTGAAAAAAATCTCTGCAGTTGCAATACCTGACTGGTTAGAAATGAGTGGAAAAGCTTGTTACTATTAAAAAAAATAGGGACCAAAAAAGCAGCCATCTCAATAGAGCTTTTATTTCATTTTATTTGATTTGATTCAAATATAAATGGATCGGACCCATTTTGAATTCCCTCTTTGTTTTTTCACTTTTGCATGTAAATCTTGCACACTAATTTCTAAAGCTAATTTCTATACAATACTCCATACTCATCAAAACAAACAAACAAAAAAAAAAACCCTCAGATGCAGAAGAGCTAAACACTTCAGTATTCCACTTATTTAAGAAGTATTATAAAGTGACAGAATGGTACTTATGATTATTCTAGCTAATTGGTTATACAATCATAAAAGCATCAAATCATGCAGGTTGTAAAAGACTTCTAAGACCACCAAGTCCAACCATCAACTCAACAGCACCATGCCTACTAAACCACGTCCCACAGATCCCTGTCCATACATTTTTAACACCTCCAGGGATGGTAATTTCACCACCCAGCAGTATGTGTAACAATACAGATTACTCCCACACGCTATTCCCAAGAGCAGCTGAGGAGACACAGAAAGCCACAGACTGTGCAACTGAACTACTCTTCAAAGGCTGCAGGATGACATCAGAAGCGGATCAGTGTTGAGAACCCCAGCACATGTGAAGCAGCTCTTGCGGAGGCAGAGATCTCCAAGGCATCTCAGTTTGTAGGCATCCCCTAAATGCCTCCATACTGTAACCATGGACCAAGGGCCAACTGAAGGGTCTTCTGCACCCTAACAGAGTGAGAGAGCTCAGGAGAGGCATTGTCAGCTGTATTGCTGTTATTTGCACTGCACACTGCTGAGTTCCTCAGTTTCTGGATAAGGAATTGGCTGGATGGTCGCACGCAGAGAATTGTGACCAAGGGCACAGTCCACCTGGAGACCAGTAACAAATGGCGACCCTCAGGGGTCAGCGCTGGCACCAGTGCTGTTTGACATCTTTGTCAGTGACATGGACAGAGGAATCGGTGCACCCTCAGCAAGGTTGCAGATGACACCAAGCTGTGTGGCACAGTCGACTTGCTAGAGGGCAGGGATCCAACCAGAGGGACCTGGACAGGCTGGAGAGGTGTGCCCAGGGCAACCTCATGAAATTCAACAAGGCCAAGTGTAAGGTCCTGCACCTGGGTAGGCACAATCCCAAGCATAAATCCAGGCTGGGTGG
>VWYK01003342.1:0-11912 GCA_013399775.1 Semnornis frantzii
ACAGAGGTACTCCAGGCGGGCCACCAGCCACATCACCTCGTTAGAGGGGCACCCCACTGTTCCCCCAAGGCGTTCCCTGGGAGTTACCCTCCTGACTCTCATTACCTCAGAGGCCCCTGGCTCAGCTCTGTAAGACCTTGCCTTTGCTGCAGTGTTCACAGCATGCTTCCGGGCAACAGGTTGAAGTCTCTTACTATTACCCCACCCTTCCAACCCTGGTGTGTCTTCCTGTCACTTGTCACAGACAACTTTGGTATTATTAACACCATCTCCTTGGAATTCAACCTTGCAAGGGAGATCAAAGACAACAGAAAGGGTTTCTTCAAATACACTGCAGGAAAAACTAGCACTAGAGGCAATGTAGACCCCCTGCTGAAGGAAGCAGGTGCCTTGGTGACAGAGGATACAAAGAAGGTGGAGTTTCTAAATGCTTTCTATACTGCTGGAGACTGTCCTCAGGAGTCCCAGACCCCACAGGCCCCAGAGGAACGCATGACAAAGGAGAAGTTTGTCTGAACTCACCTTACATAACAAGTCTCAGCCTGCCTGAATCTTTCAAAGTACACAGAGAACCACTCACAAGAAACTCCTTGAACTGGGGTTCTCCAGAGTTTCAAACTTTCTGCTACAAAGAAGTGTAAATGTTCAAACTGACCCCGAACAGCAAATCCTGGCTGCAAGATGTTCTTCAGCTGGAAAGCACTAAGTGGTTTTTTTTAAGCTATGTCAGATGAGAAGTGTGGAAAACAAACTTTTTTCCAACCAGGAAAAGCACAGAGTAATTCTGGGAGAGTAAGTGAAAACTTCCGGGCAGGCTAAGGAAAAGGGGAGTGTATGGACAACTGGAGTATTCTGGCTCTGAGTAAGATGAACAGCAATTATTTGTTTCACAGGAGAAAGCTGGGGCTCATACTGGAAGCAGCATGGAGTAAAGATGACTGGCTAAGGCAAGTTTCTCTTGACAGGATTCCTGTAAATGAATTGAATGGCATCCAAATCCATACCAGGTCTGCTGTGAAAGCCAACAGAGCTCAGAGTCCCAAACACTTATCTTGGCAAGTTTGTATTGGTTCTCACACAGCTTCCTAGTTTCCTTAGTCTAACTTAATCCTCCCATCAAAAAATACCCAACTTTGTGATTCTTTTCAAGGGAACTCTACATAGTACAGTTTTACCTCACAGCTCTTCATGTCCTTAGAGAGCTTGAAGCCTTTCTTGCCATCACAATAACAGCTGTAGCTTCCTGGAGAGTTGACGCAGAGCTGACCACAAACATTTTCAGCACATTCATCAATATCTAGGAGAAATGGAGGCATACAGACAGAGAACTAACACAATAAATTGACAGACTAACGGACAAGATACATTCTCTGGTGTAGCATTAATCCAGTAGATGACTGCTGTTAAACTGAACTAATGCTAATGGATTTCCCCTATGTAAAGCCAGTATGACTTGGTGAGCATACAAAACCTGGCAGTCTGAGAGAAATCCTGAGTGCACAACTGAGGAAAAGTTGACCTGATCTGTGAGGCAGTAAGAAGCTGAGCTACAAGGTAGTTGAATTAGTGAAAGAGACCTCTGCTATTTGACTAATTGGTTCAATCACTTCTTTATGAAAAGTTCTCCTTTCAGAGACAAAGAAGAATGTGGGGAAAGACACACCAGAACTTTGGACATCCTCTAAAATATGGGTTTTGTCTCCTTGATACTGTCTGCAAGAGAGATCCTTCTGCCACAATAAGCATACTTACTCATTCCTACTATCCCCTTTCTTGGCAAGGTGTTTGACATTGCACAGGTATTGAGAGGAAGATGATCAAATTCTGTATTTAAAGTTGTGCTGTTTCTATGAAATGAAGACTCTAGTCTGTACTGCTATCTTTCTTTGAGAGTGTCTCCCAAAAGGCAGGCTTGAAGAACTGTAGTAACATTCTCCTGGGAACAGGCTGAGGAAAAAAAACCCAAACCCTCTTCTGTTCCACTCTACTTGTGTCTGATCATAGAGACATAAATGTATGTGCATAAATGTATGTACATTTTGGTTTTCTGATAATCACAACTGAATTTTGCCCTTTCAATGCAACATGACCAATGCAAACCTAATGCCATTTAGCATTTCTGTGAGGTTACATTCCTGTCTGAACAATCCTTTCCTTAGACAGGATTTTCTGCCATTTAATGTTGTCACAAGAAGGTCTGAAAGCTTAACAGCACAATCCTTCCTCCAGGAGGTAAGACTCTGCTCGTTTTAATGTGGTCAGCTTGCAACCTTCTGGAAACCATGTTCCAGAAGAAAGAAATACTTACATTGAGCTTGGTGCAACACATCTAGCTGAAAGTGCTAATAGGATGAGAATTAGAATAATTACTGTAACGTTTTTCTCATTTCAGTGCAGGTGGACAAATAACACTGCCATCAACATTTTAATGTCCTCGCAACTGGACAAAGAGCAGACATGTGGGATTTGCAAAGTTTTGTCACAAGAAAGCTGCATGAAAAGCCACGGAGCAAAAGAGCTAGAGCCAGCAAGAAGCTATTTTTGTGTCCTTTTGAGCAGCATTTAAAATAAAAACCAGTCACTGATAAACTTTTCTTACACTGCCAATGCAGAGAATTCCTCTTCATAGTAAAACTTCAAGAGTTTATAAATCTCTTCTACAACTGAAATTTGATTTCTGATGTGTGTGCTAAATGGAAACTTCAACAAAGAGGAGTAAAATAGATTCTGTAACAACTATGCAAATATTTTCAATAGCTGAAAAAGTTATTTTAGAATTGCCTGTGTAGGAATTACTTCTTGCTACTTTGCTGCTAGTCATCAGTACATCTCAACCTTGCTAGAAGCATTACAGAACTTCATTTTGAGTTTCTTACAGAATTCTATTTTGGGAAAGAATACTCCTGAAGGAAGATTCTTTCCATACAGCTCCTTTTTTCATAGCTTCTTTAATGGATAGCTAAGAACACTTCTATTTTAAATGTGAAGTCTTTACAAAAAGTCTTTTATAAAATTGCCATGCTGTCATTTCCATCCTAGAATGAAGATCAGGTCACTCTAATGAGGTATTTTTGAGCATAATGAGATATACCAAGACAAATGTTATTTTAAATGAAATTCAATTACCCCAGTGAAAAGCACTTTCCACTATCTGAGATCTAAGGCCATGCAAATGACAGAGGCTGAGCCCTTGGCCTTGAGGGTGAAATAAGCATCCAAACAGCCTATCACATGGATAAAGACAAGCTTTTCAGGTTTCTGAGAAAACCTAATTAAGAATGGTTTATCATTTCTGACAATTATTTCTTTATAAAACCTCCTAACTGTCTTGCCCAGTTTGGAATTGCCAAATACTTTCAATTGCTTTTTCTATAGCTTGTCTTGAGTTGGGGATGTATTAAATTGATTGACATCAAATATTCCCTCCTTATAACTCTAATGACACTTTAAAAAACGGTATGACACTCTACTAATGTCTAGATCCTCATCACATTGCTCCAGGTTACCTGAAAGAAACATGCTCTAACTGCTTGGAGAGCTTGGCCAGAAAGCCCTCTCTAAAGTGGGAGAAAGCTCTCATCAGGAGTAATGTATCCAGCATACAGAGGAACATGAGAGTACAACCACAGACCCCTGCATCACCTGGGAGCTGTTTGCATTGCATTGCAGCACAGCCTGGCCCAGTCTCTGAAAGAACACCCGATAAAGCCATGCTCTAATAAACAATGTGAAGACTGATAAATACACCACCAGGTGAGATGTTGGGGTGGTGGGGGTGGATAAAAACCTACCTTCACAGTTCTTGGAAGTTGAATTATATGTGTAGCCTTCTGCACATTCACATTCGTATTTTCCTAGGGTGTTTTTACAGATGGCTGCCCCACAGATGTTTGGGTGTAACACACATTCATTTATATCTAGAAATATAAACAAGTTGTTAAGCACAAGTCATTCTTTCCCATACCATTTTTTCCTAACTCTGTCCAAAACTGCAAACTGTCTTGCTCCTGCTAGGTCTACCATGCTTTCCTAGCAAACTAAAGCCAAAGCCATAAAAACTTCCAGAGGTCTCCAAAAGGTACTTTTTCAGGCCCTCAGCAAAGAAAAAAAAAAAAAAAAGTTCTGCCTTCCTTCTTGTCTCATTCTTTTGTGTTCTGTGGCAACAGGAAAAGGTACAAGAAGGCAGAGGGAGAAACAGTCTGTAGATTTCCTATAAACTAAACCAAACCCCATAATAAAATCCTATCTTGGAAAAAGACATCCACAAAGACAAGAGCTAATCACATCAGGGTTTCTTACATGCTACAACCAATTCATGTCACAATCGTGTTTTAATTGACTCTGCTGACAGGTACTCAACTCCCTCAGTCTCTCTGCCTCTCAAACCATTTTAGTGTCTCTCCTGTGTTGTTTCAAAATTTTCAGTGCCATTTTTAAGATGAAGATGTGATGACTGGATGCAGCCTGTTGTCTTGTAGACAAAAACATATTTGACCTCTGGTAGTACTTCAAGTTCCACTTGTATGTGTAGGAATCATTCTAGTTTTTGTCTGTGGTTTTGCAGTAGGTTGTGGAAATGGTGTTGAACAAGGGCATGGATTCTGCCACTGGTTTGACAGGACTCTCAGAACATTTTTTTAAGTCAAAGATGTCCTGAATTCAGCCTTCTTTTCTACAGTTACTGTATGTACTCACAATTCCTAGGTGTGTAATTTTGTAGTAGGATGTAACCATAGAATGGTAGGGGTTGAGAAGGGACCTCCGGAGACCAACTCCAACCACTATGCCAAACTAGGATCACCTAAGGCAGGCCACACAGAAGTGTGTCCAGATGGGTTTTGAAAGCCTCCAGAGGAGACTCCACAACCTTCATGGGCAGCTTGTTCCAGTGCTCTGCCATCCTTACAGAGAAGAAGACACTGAGGTGGAACTTCCTGTGTTCCACTTGGTGTCCACTGTCCCTTGTGCTATGACAGGGCACCACTAAAAAGAGACTGGTCCCTTCTTCCTGACATACGCTCTTCAGATATTGGTGAACATTAATAACCAACTTTTCCATTACCTTTCCAAGAACTAGAGCTTCTAATCGATTTCTCTGCTTGCCCTTTTTACCAAATCAGAACTTTTCTATTCTTCTAGAATTTCTTTAGAAATTATTCATGAAAATGTACAGACTAAAGGAAGTGACAGCAGAAGATGGCACTCAAGTCCAGCCTCTTCATTTGTTTGATATTATCCAAGCCTGTTGTCATAGTTCAGCAATATGACATTAAAAATAGAACAAGGCTGCATTTTTTCTACCTATGCAGTAAGAATTTCTGTCTGGAATGGAATGATGCACACAGGTCATGGCTGATAATGAGACACAAGCATACACAGAAACTATGCTGGGCGAATGAAAGACAAATCTGTGCTGGTTTAAGGCTAATTGGCACATTTTAATGGAGAAAATTATACTATAGGCTGTGAAAGGAAAACAATGGTGATGTCTACTTCACTCATAGGCTTGCTGAGATGGATAAAAACTAAGAACATAAACATAGGTAAGACAGTTGTCTCTTGGGCTGTCTAGCAGCTTCTGGCTTCTCTCTGCTGAGTAACTTCACTAACCACTTTTCTTCTAACTCCCCTGGCCTTTCTCTCAGTTAAGAGCACTTTCAGATTCTCCAATGCACTTCAGAACCCAAAAAGAGCAGCATCGCTAATCAGGAGTGATTCAGCCAGCCCAGTGTTTACTAGACAAGATTTCTATGGTAACAGTATTAGCCAGTCAACCAACTCTGGAGTCTTGTTGCAGCTTGCTTAAAGGATCAGTGAGCAAAACAAGCTTTAAAGAGCTTTAGTAATGAAGCAGAACCTAATCTATACCCTTTCTTTCTTTTTTGTTTTTCTTCCTGGCTTCAATAGGGAGTTCCCTGGTGTGGCTCACCACAGGGTCACCCAAACGCTTGCTGTGGTGGAATGAGTAGCCAAGCTGAAGCAGGACTGCGCTTTTCAGAGGTTTCTGCCTTAAAGCATTTATGGAAGTGCTGGATTAAACGCTTCCCTATCTTCAGTCACTTTTGTGAGTGATGCCCTCCTCACTGCCAGTCCCCACCTCCGCAGTCCCGTTTATTGGAGTGCATGAAGTAGCCATCTGCACACAGGCAGCGGTAGCTCCCAGGCAGGTTAGAACAGCGCTGGCTGCAACCTCCGTTCAAGTCTTCGCATTCGTTTATATCTAGAAGGAAAACAGAAATGTCTGCTGGCAAGGCACTGACCAACTGGGTGGAGGTTGGCATACTTACAGATCTGATACTACCCAGTCATAGAACTGTAATCGTGTTTCTGAGAGTTAAGACTGTAATGAGACTAGAGACTGTACCTTCTTCACAGTTCTCTCCTTGCCATCCTGGTTTACAGATGCATGTGTATTTGGCCTGTCCATCTATGCAGTCCTTATATCCATCCTTATGGCATGGCAGAGGGCTACACTGGTTTGAAATTTCTGTGGGATGGAAAACATTGGCAAAAGACTTGTTATTTAGAGTAATTTTTCTTCAAGGATCAGTTTAGTCTTCCTCCTTCTCTCCCCATAGGTATCTTTAATGAAATAGGAAAGGGCTTGATGCACAGTATCACATACCCCTGCAATCATCTTGCTATCAACTCTGTCACCAAGAATGTGCACGTGCCTTAGACAATGCAAAGCCATCGGCAATTTTTCTTTGTTAGAAAACAAATGATTCACTAAGCCATGTTAATCCCTGCAAGATATGACCCAACACAGACTTGATATAATTTTTATTACATTTTAAGGACATATTTCACTTTTTAAAGAGCAGTGCTCTGCCCCATCATATTACCACAAATTTAATTGGAAATATCAAAGTTTCAAGGATACCAAGAATTTAAGACTGCAGAGTTCATTTTCTCTGGTCAAAGACCATCACATTTAAAGAGAAACCAATGCCTCAGGCTACCTTGGCTGTGCAGGTCCAGTGGGTAGACTAGAAAAATCGGTGCCTACTACAGTCATATAGATTAACTTCAATGACAAACAAGTTTGTTCCATAAGCAGTGACTGAAGGCAGTTTACACTTGCTAGCAAGACCCCGGAAAGCAAGGCTCAAACACACAGCTGGCGGCAGAGTACCCAGAATACCTGACTTTGCTTCTCTCTAACCAGAATACATAGCTCTTTTAACTTTTCCCACCAGTTCCATAATGTTACATCAGCACACCACATAAAGATTCATTCTATTTGCATCTCCTGAATATGTTGGCAGCTTTTTGGATGATTTTTCCACAGGCCTCCCAACATTGCAAATATATTGTTTCTGTTTTTGTAGTGGGTTTAGGAAACCACCCCCCTGTGCCAGTTTGAGGCTAACTGGAATGTTTTAATGAAAAAAATTAGATTCTAGGCTGTGAAAAGCAAACAGTGGTGATGTCTGCTGCACTCATAGGCTTGCTCATAAAAACGAGGACACAAACACAGATAACACAGAGAGTCTCTGGGAGCTGCTGTGTCTGCTGGGCNGTCTGGGGGATTTTCACAGTGCGGGGGCGGGGGGAGGGAACTCCCAAACCATCACAGCCCTCAATGGAATTTAGCAGACCAGCTCAGCTGACTTGGTAGTAACATAAGGCTGTATTTCACAGCAAAGCTAAATACACAAGCATATATACCGAATATATTTACATGTAGCTACAATTACATGTAATTTAGAAATAATACAGCAATCCAATCTTTGCCACAGACAAAGAAAACGCCCAGCAGGGGCCAATGCCAGCTGTCTCTCCCCAGACAGAAAGGCAGACAGATCTCACCTGTTATCTGGTCAGTCAAGATTAGTGGAGGAGTTAGAAAGGAGTGAAGGAGCAGTGAACAAAGCCAGTGCCCCAAAGCCAAGCGAGGGAAGTTGTTTTTATGCTGGCTGCTTGTCATACCAATGAATGATGTAGACTTTATCATTGTTATTCTTTTACCACCAATGCCCTGCTCATTCAGATTCTGCACTGAACTTTCAGGAAAGTGCCAATTTCTCTTATGGGAGCTCCAATAGGCCTCAAACGAGCAGAATTTTAAAGCTACACTCTTGCAAAGTTATGGAATTCCACTCTGGGGCATGCTTTTCACAAAAAAAAGTGGTGCCCTAAGAAACACAGAGCAGAATGAAAACAGAAAAGACTCAGTGATGTTCAGACTTTAAAACCAGAATGAGAGGCTAGTGATCCTGAAAACTGGAACTTGCAACAATTCTGCACATCAGCCTCACTGGATCTCCGAAATGTTTCTTACCTCCCTCAAAAGAACAAAGCTCCACAGAATTACAGGTTTAGGCTTCTGTGACTTAACAACAAAGCTTAACAAAATCTGTGCTAGCATATTTGTCAATTAAATCTATTTCTAATTAAATTCTGCTCCAAGTAAATCCAAAAGAGCAGAGGTCAGTCAAGCATCAAAACTACTGAGCACTTCTAGAATAGCTGAAGTATGTCATGTAATGGGCATAGAAAGTCAGTTTTCAAATACCTATTTGCCTTTTTTTTTTCCTTCCTTTTTTCTTTGCTATGGAGAGGTGATGAAGCATTGGAACGAGGTGTCCAGAGAAGTCGTGAATGCCGCTTTCAAGGCCAGACTGGATGGTGCTTTGAGCAACTCGGTCTAGTGGCCCTTCTCTGGACACACTCCAGCATCTCCACATCCCTCTTGTCCCAGGGGCTCCAGAACTGGATGCAGTACTCCAGGTGGGGTCTCACCAGAGCAGAGCAGAGGGGGAGAATTACCTCCCTGGCCCTGCTGCCCACATTTCTCCTGCTGCAGCCCAGCCTCTGGTTGGCTTTCTGGGCTGCAAGTGCACACTGCTGGCTCATGTTGAGCTTCTCACCCACCAGCACCCCCAAGTCCCTCTCCTCAGGGCTGCTCTCCAGGCAGGCACTGCCCAGCCTGGATTGGTGCTTGGGATTGCCTCAACCCAGCTGCAGAACCTTGCACTTGGTCTTGTTGAACCTCATAAGGCTGGCTTGTGCCCATCTCTCCAGGTCTCTCGGGATGCCATCCCTGCACTCCAGCTGTCTGCTGCACCACACAGCTTGGTGTGGTCAGCAAACTTGCTGAGGCTGTACTCAATGCCTCTGTCCATGGCACCAACAGAGATGCTGAATGAGACTGGTCCCAGGACTGATCCCTGAGGGACCCCACTTGTCACTGCCTCCACTAGGACAGCCACTCTCTGGGTGCAGCCATCAAGCCAGTTCTTTATCCATCTCATGCTCCACCCATCACACCCATGTCTCACCGGCTTGCAGGATGTGGTGCGGGACAGTGCCAAAGGCTTTGCTCAGGGCCAAGTCAATGCCCTCAGTTGCTCACCCCTCAGCTATTCATGTTGTGACCTGTTCATACAAGGCCACCAGGTCTGTCAGGCAGGATTTGCTCTTGGTGAAGCCATGCTGATTGTACCCTTCACTATTCTCCTGTCTCAGTAGTGCCTCCAGGAGGATCTGCTCCATGACCTTACCGGGCACAGAGGTGAGACTGACTTTTTGTATCAGTATAACAAAACCTTTGTCTTACTGAAAACATATTTTAAAAAAACTTACGTAGTTTTAATGTGAATTTTAAGTTCCATTTTCTCAGTAGAAGCTACATTCCAGAAATGTGTACAAATTTCATTGAATGTTTCAAGTCTTAAAAGTGCTTGAAACTTTTAGGCATACCACTCTATTTCTCCTTTACCCTGGTGACTGACCGATAGTAATAGTTTATTTAAATTGGTTTTATAATGTGAACTCAAACAGAGAAGTACAATGATTATCAAGTAAACTAGTTGTTTTCACTGGGTAATACAGAAACTGCACATTCACACTGATCTGATAAATCATTTCCTCTTATGACCTCTGAGCAGAGAAAGAAAGAGTAATATGAATGGGACTATGTTTTATTTTGTGACAGCAGTCACATTGTCCAGTAGATCTGGGAAATATGTTTATCCATGTCCATGCGCAGTGTAATTGTTACAGATGCTTTTGCCTTCCATTGCTTTTAATGATGAAACAGTGTCAGATGGTTAATAACTAAAAGCTCCTTTGATGTAACAAGCCTGCAAAGGTTTAAGAAGTTTGGAGCTCAATGGTGACAAGTAGGGAATATGGTGCACAGTGCTTCCTGTGAATTTCCTAGAAAAAACACAACTCACACTAGACTTAAGAATGCATAGCCACAAATAAAATATTTGAGCAACATCACCAGTTTCATGCTTTGTGACCTTCTTGTGTCTGGAGCAAATCACTATGTTTCCCAGCAATTTTTTTTCCCCCAGCTAGTAATGTTACCTGCTTTAGGAAGGGTTACAGTACTACCATGAGCTAGGAAGTGGTATGAAGAAGTAACAAAATGGCCTCTTCTCTTAACTGACAGAACAGGATTTGATAGATGTAAGAATCAGGCATACCAATAAGAGACATGATTGAGCACAGACTAAGCACTAAGGAACATAAGTGGATTGGTGTAGGACACTTGCTTTCTGGAATAATTCTGCCTTTTGAAGTTTATTTTGTTTCTCTTCCAGCATGCTTTATAAAGTTAAAAACAATCAATACAACACTTGCTCTGAAAATGCTGCATCTTGCCTGGTATTTTTTGGTCAATTTCATAAAATCATAGAATCATAGAATCGTAAGGTTGGAAGGGACCTCAAAGATCATCTAGTTCCAACTCCTGCCACAGGCAGGCACTACTGGACTACTGAGTTTGCCTGAGTTGGAGGTCTGTCTCTTTTCCTGCCAACTTGAACTTCCTTCTAGCCATGTACCCATGTGCTCTTAGATTTGAGTGGATTAGGTAAACTACTTAATAGCAGCACTTACCATTGACACAAGCCCTTAGATCAGCTGGAGAATCTGGAGTAACTGCAGCAACCCTGAAAATCCCTGCTCGATGGGCAGCAAGGCAACCTGCAATTGCAAATATGCACACACTCTGCTCATGATACAAACAATTATTTAAACTGAAATTACATCATCTTATGCATGGCATCTTCAAAGAGTCTGCTCTCACATCTCTAATTAGAAAACTTGTCTGGGCATATTAAGACCAGCTGATTACAGACCAATCTTTTGAGTGCCTCTGCTAGGATCTCAGCACACAGAGCTGCCTAGAATTTACTATGCATTATAATCGACATGGAACTCATGACCATTATAGGCAGAATATCTAAACTAGTTATTAACCAAGTAAGAAGACCAGTGAATTATATGCCAGAGCTGTTTGTTTTTTGTACTTACTTAAATACTTGGGATAAAAATACTCCTGCAGAAAGAAACCAAAAATAGTAAGTAAGAAAAAAATAAGATAGATAGAATTACAGTAAAATATATCACTGAGTACACTGTAAAATATATTGTAATACATTTTAGCACAACTACAAAAAGAAGTCAAGTCACTGTGACTCACAGAATATAGACTAGCTTTTCTATGTCATCGTTACTTGGGCTAAAACAGAAGAATATTTAATACATACAAGACTCAGTGATTAAATCCTGCAGTGAACTGGACACATTCAAACTGAAGGTAATGAAAATGAATTATGTGTGGAGCTGATTTTGAAAACTGTCTTTTCAAAAGGATCTTGCCCCTTTTCACCCTAAAATAAACAAACCCCCCCTGGAATGTGTGCAACATAGAATCATAGAATGGTTTAGATTGGAAGGGACCTCAAAGATCATCCAGTTCCAACCCGTTGCCACAGGCAGGGACACCTCCCACTAGAACAGGTTGCTCAAGGCCTCCTCCAAGCTGGCTTTGAACACCTCCAGGGAGGGAGCAGCCACAACCTTGTCGTGGTAGGCCTAAGCAGGCCAAATTGGGCTTGTACCTCTCCTGGCTTGCCCAGGCACGTTTTTCTGCTGCTGTGGGAAAAGGGACA
>VWYK01003345.1:473-10886 GCA_013399775.1 Semnornis frantzii
ACCTTCTCTTCCAGTTCAGTTGGGTTTAAATGTTTATATATTTATGCTAGGTTTATATATTTTTGCTAGTTATTTCTTAAATGTTCTAGATCCTATGCTATCATCTGTATAATGTTTCCATGACCATTGCAAGAGAACCAATTATTATTAAAAATTAGTGGTCGGGGATGGTGAGTTTTTAATACCAAAATTAATAAACAATATTAATTTTGAAAATACCATCTCATACATCAATTAATTACCTCTCCATTACAGATGTGTCTATATATGTGAGAGAGAAGAACAGTATCAAACAGTTTTCAGAAAGTTCAACAGCTATCTTGGAAACCAGCTGTGATACTAATGGCCAATTTTATGAAATCGCAATTAGCAACCTCCAGCAAAGATTGTCTCCAAATTATTAAATATTTCAGTATTATGTCTAAATAAAAAGGGGGGAAAATAAAAGAATAAATTTAACTTGTCGAACGTCAATGTGAGAAGAGATCCAGTGCATCACTCAATCATAACTAGAACCTTTCTAAGATGTACTGCCAAAGAGACTTTTCAAGGAAAAGTACTTTTAGAAAGTATATGTTTTGTGAGAGATACCAGAAAAAAAGAAAGAAAGAAATTAGTTCAACTGTAAATAAATGTAATGATGAAATGGAGTTGGGGGTGTCATATGGGAGTATAATTTCTTGGAGCAGGGATTGCAGTTATTTTTTTCATTAATACTTTTCCCAGTTCCTGTCCTGCTTGTTTTCGAGTCTTTGGGAAACATACTAAACTCCAGGACTACATCTTTGCTAGTGAGCTTTGTCAGGTGACAGTAGCATTACTAAAGCCAAAGCAACAGTGAAGGAAAAATCTACAATTAGGAGTGACCTTGAATTTCATAGATTAGATACAGCTTTCGTTAGTTGCTGGGTTTGTCACCGCTAATAAAAAGTCAAATTCCAGACAAAGAGAAAGAGTTGCTGAATACTGAAAAGAAAAGCTAGACGCATGTACTCAACGTTCCAGAAAACTATACCACATTTGATCCAAAAGTATGAAAAGGAAAATGATGATACATCAATATCAGAAGAAACTCCAGAAGGGACAAAAGAGAAAGTGTATTTAACAGCTGCTCCAGAAAAAAGTAACTTCAGTTATAATAATAATTATCACAGCATTGTATTTCTAATTAGTTTTTGACTGTTCTTTTGGGTATAAGCTGAATAATTGCAGTATATCCCAGTATTTAAAGCCAACTTTATCAACAGTATGTAAGCAGGAAAAAAAAAAAATCTATCAGTTGAATAGACTGCATCATTGGCTTGAATAAATTTTATACATCTAAAATCTCCATTATCCATTAAAACTTTAACTAGTGAGTAAGCCTTTGTCATTGAATTCTGATTAAAGAGAGAATCCTCCTAAGCTGCATAATTTAAATTGTCCTTAGAAATGCTCAAAAAGTCATTTATTTGTCATATTCTGTGAAATAAGAATCTGTCTCAACATGCGATTTAGAAAGCTGGAATGTAGGTTACCAGGAACCCATTGAATAATGGTCTGTCTAAATGCTACACTGTAACATGCCCATTCTGATGGAATCATAACATACACAGACATGCAAGCACAAATATATAAATAGTGAGACAGTTCTCCTATTTAGATGATTTAAGACAAGAAAATAATTCAAGGCAGAAATAAACAGTCTCAACCTTGCTGAACAAAAAAGTGAACAGAGGTTCAGTCCAAGCCTGAAAGAATTTGTGTGAGTTTAGTCATATCCAACAGTCCATACTAGATTTATATGATACAACTTTCAGGCTGACCAGGCTGTGGTTGATTTGAGCAGCAAGTGAGGCTATGATTGACTTAGTTAACAAAACAAAACACAGTTGCTGTGAAAATGTACTGACATGGTGTAATTTAAGGCTCCTTGAATAAAATAGTCCAATATTGATTATAAGGAAGAGTAGCACTAGTTTTTCAAGGTTGCATTGGTTAAAATTTGTCTTTATCTTGCTGTCTGTTCCTTTCTAGCTCTGGTTTAACACTTAGGAGACAAATTTGCTGTGATCCAGCTGACTAGGCAAAGTACCCTTCATTTTTATTTCCTTGCGCCTGTCCGTGCTTTATGCGGAACATTCTTTTCATGAAAACTAAGTAAACAGCAGCTGAGAAAAAGACTGAGGGTGAAATTTCCCCTGGGCTTACAGCTGTTTTCTAGTCCAAAGATGACATGTTCAAGCTTCTTCTAAATATCAAAGAGAAGATGATTCTTCCTCAGTTTCCAGAGGCCTCATCTATCTTGACTGGGCACAGTAGCATTATTTAAATTGTGTATTTGATTTGATTTTTGCCACCTAAATATCCTACTAGGTTAGCCTTCTGGCAGTTTTGTGTCTCCCAATGGTCTCTGGAAGTTTAACTCGTGCCTTTATGTTTATATATTCTCATCCAGTCATAACATTAAAAGTTGTTTTCAATATTATCATTATACCAGTGATATAAGAAGTAACATAAGGGTTCACTTGTCCTTTGTTATATGAACACAACCATCACTGTTCTGAACCAATCACTTCAGACTAGAGAATTTGTCTTCACCAACCATTAGCCTGTAAAGACCATCCGTTCATTTCTTTGTCACACATTGGTTATTTGTTATTTGGATAATGCAGGAGTTGTAAGTTAGAAAAATATCCCTACCTCCACAAATGGCCATTACTCCTCAAAGGACCATTTTCCTTCTAACTACTTTCCATGCCACTTTCCCCAAACCTCATGGCCAGGATACAAGTTTTCCAAGAGAGCAGGGAAATCCTCACCAGAGGCTGATGTGCAAACTCAGTGCATTTCCTATCCTAGTGCTCCATCCTAGTGTGTGCCATACCTTAACCTCACACAGGAGTGAAGTCAGACTGAAGAATTTACTGAAGGTTTACTGAAGAATTGTAAAGTTCTTGTGGAAATGGAAACCCCCCACTACCCCTTCAGTGAGAGCTACTCTTGGATACCTTAATCAATAGGTCACTACATTTCCTTCAAATAAAAACTACTAATATTTTATGACTCTTATCAATTAATCTGAAAATTACATTAGTAGTGAGTGAGTGACTGAGTGCTTAGGTAGCTCAGGTTACATTCCAAAGTCTCATAACAAATCATAGGGGCGAGAACAATTTTCTTCCCACTTTATCCCTTAAAATGGTTTTTAAATTCTTATTTCTCCAGCTGGAATATGAAAAAAGTAAGACACAAATGGAAGACATGCACAATGTGACAGTTTGGGAGTTCCCTGACCCCCCCCCCCCCCCCCCTCCACAGAAAACACACACATCCCCACCACCANACCCAACATGCCTCATGACCCAGGCTGCCAGCTCAAGACACTCTCTTATCTCTTTCGTAAACATCTCAGCAAGCCTATGATTGAAGTAGACATCACCATTGTTTTCCTTCACAACCTATAGTATAATTTTTTCCCTATTAAAATATTCCAATTAGCTCAAACCATCACACACAACTATCTGGTTTTAATTTTGCTTCTAAACCTACTTTTCCTTAAACTACACTGTGTCAGTTATAGAAAGTAATTCCTTCTTTAAGTGAACTTTCCACTGTAACCCATACATAAGGTGCCTGGACCCAGCTCTTAGGAATTTCTATAGTTAAACAGTAGGTGGCACTACCGTTTGTCGTCTTTATATACTAATATTGTCAGCATAAGTGGCATTTGACTTTACAAGTTCCTGCTTCCATAATTCCCTTGGTCCGGCCAGGGAGACAAGCAGAAGGCTGAAATACAAGTCTTCTCTGAATGAATACAATAAAAATGTATGTTCTATATTGGCAAGTAATTAATATTAAAAAAAAAATCAATTAAAATATCCCAAGAAATTATTATAAATCTGCAAATATGAAACACACCTTTGCCATATGTTGCAAATTGTCTGAAAAAAAATCCTAGAAATTTTATTTTTACTTTTATTTTTTATAATTCAAAAATTATTGAACATAACATAGAAATATTTACTGAAATTAAGGGCAGTAACAACAAGAGAGTAGTGGGCTTGCTTTTTTGGTTTTTATTCCTTTTATATTCTGTTTTGCTTGATTTTATTATAACTGAAGCAAAATATCTAGACAACATGTTTTTTGTCAGGCAACATAGAATTGCTTCTGGTTCTTTAATCTCCCATATGTATAGTGTGTGGGTTTTTGCATCCCAAAGATAATGTATGCATGTTTCTTAAGAGTTATCTTTCATCAGTGTTCATATAGTTCATAAAAGGCCCAGCAAATTTTTGCCGTTTTGTTTTCATACAACCAGACAGTTTTAAGTATTTCCTCTCAGTTTTTGACAGGTTGGGTGGGATTCATCAAAGGAATGCAGGAATGGGCTACAGTCTAGACATGGATATTTGAGCTAGTCATTCTAGGATGCCTCACTGGTCAGTAAAGAAAAACAGACATTTTTTGAAAGGAATTAATTTCAGCCCAGAGTAGAGTTTTAATATATATTAGATGAGTCAATCTCTGAAACTGCTTACTTTTCTTTATTGACATTGAGGAAGGTCTAAGAGAACTGCCTCAGGTAAACGACTGAAGTTTGGCAGAAGGAGCCTCTGTCCTGGCAACAGTGTCGACTCACTTGGCTGCCAAATGCTGAGTCCACCATTACTTGAAATTCTGAGATGAAATGAATTATTGTGTGGAAGCCAGAAAGCAAAACCTGAAGTCATCCATTAAATAGAAAGTGAGGTCAAAAAAAATAGATGCTGGAGAAAGAGAAAAGCACATTCTGTTAAATCACCCCATCTGCTCCCAATTTGTCTCGTTTGGTTTTCTGACACTTTATTTAAAGTGTCTACTTTTACACTCCATCTTTGCCTCTTGTCACAGCCTGTGTGGATGCCTGTGTTCAGGTTCACAAGTGCCATGCCCATGAACATGTTACCCAGAGAAGATGTAGATGCCAGCTTCCTGGGAGCGTTCAAGGTCAGGTTGGATGAGCTTTTGAATACCCTGCTCTAGTGAAAGGTGTCCTTGCCCACAACATTATCTTTCTTTTTTCTCTAGTCCTATACCGCCTTTGAAAAAATATTTTTTATGTGAGTTGAAAGGATTTTAAAATCTTCATACTACTGATTACTCCCCTGTACTACCTGATATGTTGTAGGTTCAGCTACCAGAAGTCATCATGTTTCATCTGTTCAGGTTTTGTTTGTTTGTTTGGTTTTGTTTGTTTTGTTGGGGTTTGTTTGTTTCTTTTAATCTTGTTGCTATCTGGCTTCTTTTTACCTGTCTCATCTTATTGTTTTATCTTGTCTTCTTTATATTTCGTGTGTTAAATCAAATGCAAGTATGTACAGTAGCAAACTTAATGACTATTCTTACATTATATCTCTTTGTAGGTATTTTACATGTGTCTGCTATACTTAGTATTTCTAAACATAGTGTTATTACAATAATACATTTGTCTTTTGGTGACTAATTAAGCAAATTACCATTTGGTTTATTTTTTTTGTAATATGCCCTCTATCAATTTATGAACCTCTATTAAACCTTTATCCATACAACAATAGCAAAGAAAATTTATCTAAATAAACTAATGAGGTAATATGAACTGGATTGGTTAGGACACATCAATTACTTGTAGCTACTAATTCAGAATTGAGGTGTTTGGATGTTAAAACAGAGCTTTCAAAACATACTAAGGTTGTGGGGATTTTTGTTTTTCAGGGTTTTTTTTGTGTGGGTGCGTTGGGGTTTTGTTTGTTTGTTTTCTGTTTCTATGCACAGAAAAGTTAAATTATTTTTAAAATTAAGACTGTAATTAAAGACATTATTTCCTGTGCTTAGATGGGAATTTGATCCTTGTAAAAATACAAAAGCTAATTGAGGAAAAAGCCAGAAACCTTAAGGACAGAAATTATCAGTTCAGTTTTCTTTTTTTTTTTTCCTGCTTTTGTTCTCCATGTGACCCACCCTTGTGAAAACTCAGCTTTCTCTTTCCCTGCAGGCAGTATGCAAAGAGTTCACACAGCGTCAAAGCACTCATAAATGACATTTAGTGACTGAAGTGACTCGCCCTTCCTTTCATCAGGTAACACACCTCAAGAGCACATGATCTATTTGTGCTACCTACAACAGATACTATTAACTCCACCATCACTAACATTTAACTTAAATGTTGCCTTTCCTGGATGAGACAATACTAGTGTGCAAAAAGAAAGTTTATGTTGATTTACTATGACATAACATTCTTCTTTATCATTCACAAGGAATTGTGTCAAGGAATTTTTTTCTGAGCAGGACAATAGGAAAAGGCTTGATGAGACTGAATAAGACAGTTTACAGACAGAAAGCTAAAGAAGAAAAAAATAACTGAATTTCAATTCGTATTTTAATTGGTTTTAGCATATATGGTACTGGGTAACTTTTTTTAAAATACCAAATCTGTCTATCCTGAATTCTGCTTTAACTCCAAAGCTTCTTCTGATCTGTATTCCCTTTATATTTCATGCCTGTTACATTTACTATCTAAAATCATCCCCATCACTGTAACATGAACAAAAGAAATTACTGCAATGATACTTGGCAGTATCATTAAAAGCTATTGAACAATATTTGCATTAAGACAGATACTTGCTAATTGAAGCTCTTTCTACACTAGTATAGTACAGAAAGGTCATGCTTAATTCATACTCTATGACAAAAGTGGAGTAAAGCTATAATTATGGTTTCAGGACCTTTCTTAGCATTCTATCGCTAATCTGATAGAATGACTGCATTTTTATAATAAATACCTACTTAAACAACTTGGAGATCTTGTAACGGGCACATATACACAAGTACAATATATTCATACAACAAATAGTTTAAAAAGAAGGCAAAAGTAGATGTAACATTGTTTAACCTGGAAAAGAGTAGGCTCAGGGATGACCTCATTGCTGTCTACAACTACCTGAAAGAAGGTTGTAGCCAGGTGAGGGTCAGTCTCTTCTCCCAGGCAACCAGCAACAGAACAAGTGGACACAGTCTCAAGTTGTGCCAGGGGAGGTCTAGGCTGGATATTAGGAGGAAGTTCTTCACAGAAAGAGTGATTTGCCATTGGAATGGGCTGCCCAGGGAGGTGGTGGAGTTGCCATCCCTGGTGGTATTCAAGAAAAGCCTGGATGGGGCACTTAGTGCCATGGTCTAGCTGATGGGCTAGGACTGGGTGATAGGTTGGACTGGATGATCTTGGAGGTCTCTTCCAACCTGGCTGATTCTATGATTCTATGATTAATCCTTCAAAGAAACCTGCGCAAAGTTCATGTACTGAGTGGTTTATGTATGTCCTCCACTTTCCAAGCACAACTGCAAAATACCATTACCAGACTCAAATGCAGTGAGGAACTAGTCTGAAGTTTCTTAATATTTACTTTAAGCTATCCAGTGTCTCTAAAAATGGAGAACTGAATCTGCCACCTCTGAAATATCTTTATTAACAATAATTACTGTAGTAACATTTTCTGCTAGATTCAAAGACTCATAAAATGGTTCAAGGTGAAAGGGACCTTAAAGTTCTTCTAATTCCAACTCCCCTGCCATTAGCATGGACACTGTCCACTAGATCAGGTTGCTCAAAGCCTGGTCCAACTTGGCCTTGAACATTTCCAGGGAGGAGGCACCCACAGCTTCTCTGGGCAACAACTTGCAGTGGATCACCATCCTCACAGTGAAGAACTTCTTTACATCTAATCCGAATCTACCCCTTTTCAGTTTAAAGCCATTCCCCTTCATTCTATCACTACATGCCTTTATTAACGGTCCCTCTCCATCATTTTTTTAGACCACTTTTAGATACTGGTGGGCTGCTGTAAGATCTTTCTAGACCTTTCTCTTCTCTGAGCTGAACAACCCCGACTCTCTCGTCCTGTCTTAATAGAAGAGGTACTCCAACCCTCTTATTATGTTCACGGCATCATCTGGACTTGCTCCATTTCTTTCTTGTCGTGGGAACCTCAGAACTGAACACCCGAACATGATACTCCAGGTGAGATCTCATGGGAGAGGAGTAAATTTGGAGAATTACCTCCCTCAAGCTGCTGGTCACACTTCTTTCAATGCAGCCTAGGATACAGTTAGCTTTCTAGACTGCAAGGGCACATTGCTAGGTCATGTTGAGCTTTTTGACAACCAGCACCAAGTCTTTCTCCACAAAACTACTCTAAAGCCACTCATTGGCCACCCTGTATTTGTGTTTGTAAGTATCCATGTGCAGGACCTTGCACTGGGCCTTGTTAATATTTATAAAGTTTGCATGAGCCCACCTCTCAAGCCTGTCAAAGTCCCTCTGGGTGACATTCCTTTCTTCCGACATTTTAACTGCCACACAACTTGGTGTCATTGGCAGACCTGTTTAGCTGAGTCTTCCTGAGAGGTAAAGGCAAGTAAAATGTGATTATTTGGATAACATTATCTGCTAGGAGATGAAAATGTTAACTTGTTAAAGCAGGGGTTATGATGAAATATTATCTGGTAATACTGTTTTCTTCCTGATTTTAGATATTTTGAAACAAGTGGAAAACTTGCTGCTAGGAAATATAGGGAAGATGAAGTTACAACAGTCTAAATAAACTTGTATGACTCTCTGCTTCCATCAATTTACATAGTTTAGCATTAGTGCTTTATAAATATTTCTAAAATGTGAATTCTAGACATGGAAGTTTCTGTTTGGTCATTGTATTTCTCATCTCCCTTTTCCCCTTTTTAGTTCAGTAGGCATTTAAATAGCTTAGCTACAACAGAATTTGCAGAAATATGCCTATCCTGAAATATCTAAGTGATGAAAAACTCCTCTAAGTTGAAATCTTTTCCAGATGGGGCATAGCTAGGTTTAGAATGAAGACTATTGTCTAAATGTGAAGTTAGGAGAAGGCCATTCTCTTCTGCCAGATTTTTTTTCTGAGTCCATTTGAATGGTTTTGCTGCTATAGGTGACAAAAAAATACTGTTTGAAAAATTTCACTGACTTTGGATGGTGGTCCTATCTGACTATTGCTGTGCATCCTCAGCAGCTTTTGCATGAGATTTGTAGGTACCACATAAATAACCTTGTTGTGGCAGGTAAAGGGCAAATTTTCTCTGAATCCAGGATATGTGTGGGCATCAGGAGCTGCTGTCAATGTCACCTCTGGGTAGTCTAGAGGAGTAGATCACTTCAGAAATAACAAAATAATCTCAGAGTAGAGGAATTCTAAGAGGTGAGATTCAAACTAAAAAATTTATTTCCTTACAAGCACACTTAAAAATATCATGATACTTTTGGTGTAATTTGCTAGTTTTCAATGCCATAGACAGTCCATGGTGACTTTTGATATCAATGTGTTTTAAGTTCATGGTATCTAAATTTATCTTAATATTGTGAAATCTTGTTCTGACTTGCTGACAGTCACTCTTTTTTACATGGTTTTATATTTGATAGCAGTCTAATTTACAGGCAATAAGATTCATTATTTTTTTGTTGTAAATTGTCCAACTTTGGAAACCACAGATGAAATACACTCTAATTATAATCTTCCATAATTGAACACAATTTCAGAAAAAAAAAATCTTCTTAAATATTCAGTAAATTTATTAATTGGCAAATTTTAAATTTTAAACTTGTTATTTTGTAATTTACAAATAGCTGGATAGATTTCCCAAATATTTGTTGAACTGGAACAGTAATACAAAATTTGAAACATGTGGAATCATAAAAAAATGGATGATAATTTCTTTATTAGTATTTTGAACATGAACTATTGAAACCATTATGTAATTTCTGATAGTTAAGTAAGTACGAAACTAATTCTTTAAGCAGAAATATTTCAGTTCAAAGTTTTTGGTTGTCCTTATTGGGCAAAGATTTTCTCCTTGCACCATGAATTAGTTGATTAGATAATGTTGAGTGATAGGTTGGACTTGATGATCTTGAAGGCCTTTTCCAACTTGACTGATTCCATGATTCTCTGAAGTGTTAGTTACAATGCCCTCCCCACCTCCAAATTCTCTTCTACCGCCATTTCATTGTTCATAAGTAACTCCTGCTTGTTTTAAAACACCTGACAATCTTCATGATCACAATACTGACAAGAAATGGCACTTACAGCCAGAGATGCTTACAAAATACACTAAAGAAGTAATGATGGCTCAGTGTTACAATCCCTGCTGAGCACCTTATACAGGTTGAAAATAAAATAATGTATTTTTACATATTTTAAATAGAGAAATAAAAGCAACTTCAATTTACCTACCTCCATCACATACAGAATAGGTAAACACAAACTTCCTGAGTTTGAAAAATGGGTGATCTTTGCTCCTGTCTAATGGCATGTGAATCCATTCAGCCTGAGGAAAAAGGGAGTTATATTTTTATTTCCCCTTGATCAGTCTTGTGCTGGTTTGAGC
>VWYK01003349.1:0-10121 GCA_013399775.1 Semnornis frantzii
CCAACCCCAACTGATTCTATGAAAATTAACCGTTTCTGCATGCACACTCCCCCCCTCCCCCATATAAAATTGTCTGTGGACCCTGCTGCACAGTCAAGTCAAGAGTATTTTGAGCCCTGCCCATACACACAAGGAAGCCCAGCATGTATGGATTTTTAGTGGATCTTACGCAGTTCTTCAGTTTTCTCAACATAAAGGCAAAGGAAGTGTAGGCACTGCTGCTAAAAATAGCCAGCTATGCCCTTGATGATGCATTTCTTGGTGGGGAGTACCCATAAGTGCCTCTATCTAAACAGTCTGTTCTCTGGCTCAGTATCTCCCATGCCAGCTTGTGTATGTCTCTCCAGTCTTGCTCAGTCTGTTTTCCTATGGGTTATATCTTCTTTAGCTATATATATATTAGAAGAGTCTATTTATCTCCTTCCATGGCAGTAAGACTCAAGCATGACTTCTTCCTGCTTTAGGAATTTCATAAATAAATCACTGTTTACTATTTCCCTGGGAGCACACAGCATTACAAAAATACAAAACCAAATCAAAACAAAACAAAACAAAACCCCACCCAACTAACAAAACCAAGAAATTATCCCTTTCTCTAGTTAAATATGTTGGAACAATAACAGAAACAAGAATATGCCCCTAAAATTCACCAGCAGATGTTTTTGCATTCTTCTGATTTATGCAAGTAATAAATAATTGCGCTGAATGGCTTCTTGAGGAACAGCTAAAGAAGGCTTTGTGTGAGAAAGCAAGCTGTGTATAATTTAACTCCCCATCCCCCAAACACGCACACTCAGGGTGATGACCAGGTTTTAAATCACTGTCCTGTGAATTGCTGTAGATTGGGAGAAGATGAAATTGGCCCCTTTGATGACATCCTCATAGTGCAAGTGACTGTAAATGCATAACTGAGCTTATTGATAGGATTTTCAACCTGAAATGGGCTCTGTTTGGAGCTGTTGGAGGTTTTATTGCCTTTTACAGTATTACTGTATTTCTGAAACTATCCTATGATTTTTGTACTCACTACCAACCCACAGGAAGAATGAGGGAACGAGATGCTTCTTCAGTTGCACTATGGGCATTTTTATGTCTGCTCCATTGTGAACAGCACATAAATCAGAGATGGCTTACCTGAAAGAGCAGAGCAAAGAGCGGATGGTACTGACACGAGCCCCAAACACAGAGGAGCCAAAACTTGCATTTCTTCTGGAGCGTCCCTTCAGCTGCGTGTGAGTCAGTCAGGTCTTTCCCAGGATTAAAACCATCACTCACTATTTTGAGTGCTATGAATGCTGGCTCCAGAGGGAACAAATCTGGGATGCTGTGATTAATGGTTCTTTGCTTCTGGTGTTATTTTTTGCTGCTGTGGGTCGTTTTGTGAGGGTTAAGTTGAAACAAGATAACTGGAGAATAATAAATAAAGCCTTTGGGTAACAATACTTTAGTTACTGAGTATTTGGTCTCTTCAATTTAGGCAAACCACATAAGCAGATTTTAATGTGGGGTTTTTGTAATGAAATAGCATTCTCTTTATATATTCACTGATACTATTTGGCAGTCATTTAAAAAAATTTTTTTTCTCTGTAGACACAATCTGTCTTTTTTAGGAAACATTACCACAGACTTAGGTAGTTATATCTTTAGGCAGTCTGCACATAATACTATGTGTGCTTATTGGAGCACAACAAGCGATACCAGCCTATTTGTCTTTCCATTTGTAAAAGTTTCCCCAAACACTTTCCCCTTCAATGGCACTTTCATGACCCATAGTGCACATGCTTAAACACATTAGTGTGACAACGTCAGCAAACTTGTGATTTATCCCTGTTTTCACTCAAGAGCCAGGCATACACAGTTCCACACTCAAAGAGGAAAGTTGCTGGCTCTCAGTGCCAAAAAGCACAGCAAGAATCTTATGTTGTGACTCCCTCTGGATGAGTAAGCAGCTGAAAATAATACCACTTACATTTTCTTTGGCAATGGGGGTTATAGACAATATTTATCCTCTTTTTCGTATTTCAAATGTCGTCGACCCACCTAACATAACTGCAACGCAAACTCTAGTTTGCAGTGCTGTAGTTGGTTTCATCTCCAATGGACCGGTTTTGAAATACTGATACATTAATCCATGAGATATTCTGTTCTCTTCTGCAGAGCGGTAGTGGAACCTGCAGCTAGTGTTTTTCTTTTTATATAATCTGACCCTATCTTGGTCCTACTCCTAATGCTCCTCACTACCAGATAATGTATTAATCTCTAGACTGTGTCCTAAATTTATTCCTGGAAAGACAATGGAAGTAGGGAACAACAATTGTTTTTCAGTTCAACTAGTATGTGCCATGGAGGTTACACTTGTATAAGACATAACAGGACAAAGATACTCTTGTCTGCTGATGCATGTTTGGATCAAATAATTTAGAAGCAAAACGAGAGATGAGGTCTTCAAATTTTAGGAACCTAGGTTCAGTATAATAGTGTGTCCAAGCTGAGCTCCCCGATACAAATGAAAAGATTTGAATGGGGAATGAGATAGACAGGGTGAATATTTCTGGATTGGACTTCAAACTACTTCCATGCATCTTGCAACTGGTAATTTTTGCTTGTATCAACAACATATAGCACTGTTCAATGGCCTCCAGGGGGTTGTGCTTATTCAGTGATGAGCACTTGGAGTACATCTTCTGCAAGAGACACTCTGAGATTGATTTCCAAGTGGTAGAGCAGCAGACTGATCCACTGCAGAGCATTTGCTGGGAAAAGAAATAGAGACCCAAGCCACTCCAATATCAAAGAACAGAAGTAGAAAACATCTGTAAATTGGACCCTTAAATCTAGATTATTAATAGCTGCAGAGTGGATCTCCTTTGAACACACACCTCCATTGTCTACATCTCCCAAATGAACTCTCTAGACTTCGATCTCTGGACCTCATGTGATGGTTCTGATGTTTATTGTAAATGAAAAATCATTTTTCTGATTGCTGTTCCATGCCTGGCACTTTTGCAGTAAGTTCTTTGCCAATAAAGAAGACAACTATTTGATGCATTTGTATATAATTGTTGTGAATAAATGAGCTTCATGGCCACCTTTATTCCCTCCCTTTCCAGAAAAATAAAAACAAACTAACAAAAATGAACAAAAGAAAGCCTTGTAAAAGTCAGACTTTTCTCCAGCTATCATCAAACACAGCAGCACAGGCTAGCACTCAGGGCAGAAGGTGCATTAGCTTCAAGTACCGCTAACAAACCAAGTAAGGTTGCAGCCTGACAGAGCAGTCCTTTCCCTGTGCCGCCACAGGGCATCAGTCACAGTATCCCAGCCCAGTTAGAATGCCCTCTGCTAGAGGATTTTAATCCTCTCAGGAAGCTGTAGGATAAGCATGAGTACTTATCTGCTCAGCACTGTCAGGACTCTGGCATTTGTGGGTACAAACAGAAGTGGCAAGTTGGGCTAAAATGTCTGAACTAGTAATTGTGTTAGAGGCCTGACACTCCCAATGTGGGACTTGGGTATCCAAATTGTTGCTCCTTCTTAAGCATACAAGCTCTCTGGGAGCCTGAGGTTGTTTAGCACGCCTGTGATTCAATCACAAAACATGAAAGACCTCAAAGGCTAAATTCCAGCCATCCCACGATGTCCAGACTGGGACATGGGCCAGCTGGGACACCCTTTGCCACTGAGTGAAGCTATGTCTAAGTATCTCTGAAAATGGGTCTCTGACCTTATTCATGGAAACCTCTCTTTCATTCAACATATTTTATATCTGAGTAAGGGTTCAAAACCCCAAACCAAAACTGAAACAAGATTGGATTCACTTAACTATTAGTACTATTTACAACCAGCATTTCTGCAATAGCATTTGCATGCATGAAACATCGGTCCGAATGAAAATATATTCCCTCCTTCACATATCTTACAAGTTCATTTACATGCAATGTAGCTTGTCAAGACACAGCAAACAAAAGACCTGGGAGGAAGAGGATTTACTCCAAATAAGCTGATAGCTACAAATGATTCTGAATCATACTGGAATTAAGTGATTTAGTGCTACTAATGCCTCTGGCACTGCTACTAGCCTTGACATTAGTGAGGGACTTAATTTAGAGGCTCTTCTGATTTCTCAGAGGCTCCTAATGGTTAATTTTCTATTTCTTTTCATTTTTCTATATCTCCTTCCTTAGGACTTACCAAAGAGAAATGCTGATGTGTGAAAGGATCTAATCTAAGCTATGTTTAGGTTATGACAGGCAGGAGGTAGAGAAATAAAAGCAGTACAGGAGAGAAAAAAAAAATCTTGCAGTTTGGCTGATCCACTAATATTTGCTAATTGCAGTAAGCATGATACAGCACGGAAGCTTCTAATGAGCTTATACAAAGCATTTTAATGGAATGCTGTCAAGTTAAACATTGTGTTAAAAAATACAAATGTCATTAATAGTTCCAGATTAAAACAGAACCAACTTTGAATACCAAATTAATTTTTCCCCCTTTGTGCCAGGATCTGAACCATATTCCACACAATTCAACCACCAAAACCAGATGGGAGTACATTCTACTGCTTTCAGGCCAGAGCACACCTACATCATAGGAGCCAGGACAGCACTCGGATGCTTCAGGCAGCACTAAGAGGCATCTGTAGAGCTGTGGTAGGGCCTGTTATGCCCTGGCTGGCAAGGCTGCCAGGCTTTTGTTAGCTTTGGCCCAGCCTTAGGCTCCTGGAATGGCAGTACTATAGCTGGCAAGAGGATTTCACCCCAGGATGGCAGCTCTGAAACTCGCCCAAAGGTTCTCCCCTAGCATGGTAACCCTGGGGATGGCATGAGAGTTTTCCTCCAAGGACAGCAGCTCCAGACTTTGCACAAGGGTTTCCTCTGGGACTTGCATGAGCATTTTCCTTGAGTGCCACTCTACACAACAAAGCCACTGCAGGTCCAACCCGAAGCATCTCAGACTACCAAAGGAATTTGCAAACCAGGACGAGCCCAGGGGTCTGTGCTGGTTTGAGCTAATTGGAATATTTTAGTAGAGAAAATTATACTATAGGCTGTGAGAAGAAAACAATGGTGATTTCTACTTCACTCCTAGGCTTGCTGAGATGTTTAAGTACTCAAAGCATAGATAACACAGAGTCTCTGGGGCACAGCATCTTGGTCTAGCAGCTTTTGGCTTCTTCTCCTCTCTGCCAAATAATCTCACTAACCACCTTCCTTCTAACTCCCCTGGCTGATCCTCCAAATTCACCTTGCACGTAAGGAGAACCTTGGGGTAAGGTATAGGAGTGGGGAGAAGGTGGAAGGGTGGTTGGGAGCCCCTCCTGGGGTCTCTGATTTCTGGGAGGGGAGTTGTGTTTCTGTATTACCTTTACCTTGTATATTTCTGTACATATTCCTGTATATAGTGTATATATCTGCGTGTATATTGTGCTGAGATGTAAATATAGCTTTAGTCCTTAACTTCCAGCCTGCTGAGTTCTAGTCTGGGTCATTTTACAAAGTGGAGGGGAGCAGGTAACTCCCAAACCTTCACAGGGTCCTCACACATTACTGGATTGTGCTGTGGAGCTTTGTTTTCTTGTTTTAGAACATGACTTAAATATTTCCATGTTTAGATTACAGGCCTTTAAGAGCAGAGTTTAAACCCAGAGCAATGACTATGTTCAGTTTAACAAAAATTGAAGGAAAGAGCCTGTGGAAACTTCTTCATAAGGAAGTTTTGTAAATAGTGGTTTGATGCTATGGTGATGTGTCCCTAGAACTGTCAACTCCATTTTTCTTTCTGTTCAGTCTTCTAGTTTTCTTCCAAACATGCAGATCTTAGCCCTGCCCTACATGGCAGTGTTGATTGTGCATTTTTATGCATTAAATAAGTGCCAAGGAAATCATACTTAGAGAATCACAATGCTGGATCTACTTCCCAGATAAGTCTCTTACAAAAGGTGTGGGAGGGGGCCAAATGCATCTGCCTGCCTTAGTATCTGGAGGACCCTGGAGATGTGCTTTATCTTGGGTCTTGGTAAACCACAAAGGATGGTCCAAATGTGAGAATGGTCAGAGTGCAATGGGTCTTGACCAAACAAGAAAATTCATTCACATACCTGAAGGACTCAGGTAAGTTGCCACATGGAAACAACACCAAAGACATGACTGAGGTCATGTCCTCTGCTGCTTGCATCATCTTCCTGCTCAAGCCCATCTTGGTGCTAGCCCTGTAGCCCACCCTCCTGTGAGGATGAGCCCTAGAATGATCCTGCTGTTGCCTACTTTAAGAGAACCTTGACTGTGATGGCAGTCTGAGCTTGGCCTATTTACAGAGTGTCTGATCCCCAAAGCCCCTGGGCTTCAGGCCATGAGCACCACGAGTCTTTTAAGCATCCAAGTGTATCTATTCCCGCTTACCAGAAAGATAGTGCAGCAAATTTAGTGGGTTTTTGCATTTGCTGCCTAGCAAAATCTCCTCTCCCAGATGGAAAGATCCTCTCTGTCTTTTACACTGAAGAAGCAGAGAAAATGTTTCCAAATATCTGACGATCTGGATTATTTCGACAGAAGCAAGAACAAGCACTTAGAGTGTGAAAGAAGGATTACTATTGCTATGTACTATCTTCTGGGGGAGGGCAAGTCCAATGGCTGGAAGTTTTGTAAACATCTCAGACTACTAAGGGAAGTTGAAGCATAAGTAGAAATGTTTGAAAATGCATTTTTCCTGAGCCATGCATTTCCTAAATGAGTATGGAGAAATTTGGGTCTGGAACAAGTCTAGTGAGCATGGAGTCTGGGGAAAAGCAGAAAGAATTGTTTTGTGTTACCCCTCCCTCTGGAATGATGCAATATCTCTTAAATCCAGTAGGAGGAGGGGAAAAAGAGAAAGAAAAAAACCAAACCCAATCCCCACCCCCCCAAAAAAAAAGAAACCAACCAAAACCAACAACAACAACAAAAATTAGATCTACACAGTGTAATAAGGATAAGTTTGTCATAATTTCCTCAGCCTCCAGTCCTGTTGGGCACGAAGCTGTGTTTGCTGTGTACTGCAGTCTCCTGGCCCAGCCAATAGAGCAACTGATTGTGTTTTCTGTTTACTTCTTGTTCCAATCTCTTCTGTAAGCCAAAGATAAAGCCTGAACAGATCTAGCTGTACTTTTGAACCCATGTTTAAATGTGGTGGAAATAAATCTTAATGAGATTGTCCAGTCCTATTACCTTAAGTAGTATACCTCAAATGAACCCTGCTAAAGGCGGTAATTCCCTTCTGAGATTTCAATGACATGAGCAAGTGGCTCATATATCATTATTGTGGTTTGGGTTATCATCAGATACTTGGTAGAATTCCACCTTTATTGCAGAAGAATTGGAGAAATCATCCTTTGTTACAGATGTGAAAATAGCAGAGGATACTTTGGCCTAGTAAATGCAAAGTAATTTCTTCTAATGTCACTCCATCCCAAAAATTACATTTTTTTCTACTTCATGAGTATTCAGAAGCAAAAATTTTTCTCCTATAAATTCTTGTCAGTAGGATTTTGGTGCTTCCTATTCTACCTCTAGATAAAATCAAGGTATTTTCCCAGGAATTGCTGCTGAGCAGAACAAGGAAGGCAGCAGCAGATGGGGAGAACTGGAAAAACTGAGGAAGAGCCAGAGAGGTCTCTGTGTTTCTCCAGGGAGCACTGTACTGCAGCAGAAACATCACTTATTTAGGAACTCTTGAGAGCTCCATATGCAGTTCAAGAGAGATGATTTTTAAGAAGTATTTCACTCAGTTAATACATAAGAAAGGAAGGTGCAGTCTTAAGTCTTTGGAAACACGCAGCAACACCCTTCAGGGCACAGGGCATGTTCCCTTCACTTGAGGAGTTCAGGTAGGTAGCAAAAATAAATCAGTCTTACTAGCCCAAAGCCACTTGGCTGTGAAGTAAACAGGATTTTTTAGATCACATTCTGCTCACAGCAGTCAAAGGGTAACCCACAAAATGAAAGTCCAGAGGAGAAATCTCTCCTCCTAGTCTAAATTTAGCATATGGTCTTGAAAATACAGAGAAGGCAGCCAAGGAGCAGCAGCAGCAGCCAAAGAATTTTGACAAGACAGATAAATCAAGTTTTGCTAAGTGGCTTTTGGGAAATAATGGAAGTAGAAACAAGGATCTAAGAACCTTTTACCAAGCTAAAGTTAACTTCCAGCTCTGGGTAGAAACCGAGGGCTATCTCTGACCACAGAGAGAGCTCAGTGAAGAATTAGCACTCCTGGTTTTTCACACTTTTTGTAAATGGTTGATATTGGACAAACACAGAAACGTGAGTACTGGGCTCAGCAGATGGTACCGACTGCTGAGAAGAGAGGTCTGGGACGTACTGCCAGTAACGAGTGGTTTCACACAGAGGAACAAACCCAAGCCCGGAGAAGCTGTACTAGAGGGTGCTGGCCCAGCTGCATTCTCTCCTCAGTGTCGTAAACAGGCTGGTGGCTGGCAGCAAGGCAGTGCATCCAGTAGTGGCAAGTAAACTTGATCTCCCTGCGCTGGCTCCTCCCCTCCACACGACTCCATTTGAGCTCGCTCCTTAGAACGCAGGCGCTCCGAGTGGCAAAGCACAGCTGTTAGGGCAGGCTTGGGGCTGTGCTGGGATGGACTCGTGCTACAATCTCGTCTTGCCGTTTGCTTCAATTCATTAAAGCATCCAGTTGCCTCCAGTTCTTCTTTGTCCCTGAAGGCAGCTTAATTAACAAGGCAGATTGTCGATTGAGCAATCGCCTCGGAACAAGCAAATCTTTAAAGATTTGGCACCATTATCTAGGATAACCCAGCTGCTGAACTTCATTAGGCAAAGAAAGCAAACGCTAAGCACTCGACTTTGAGGCACATTTCTCTTGGAGAAAATAAAACCAGTTCGGGAAAACTGAGTATTTTCTAAGCCTGCATCTCCCCCTTGGACGAAACTGAGACATTCAACTCCTGTCTAGTATTGTATCTCATAGCCATAAAGCAGTGCGTTTTCTCATGCACCTTGGGGTGCTACTCTGCCTCACCTCTTCTACAGGGACACTTGAACACAGGAATAAGGGATGTGACACGGGAGCACATCTGCTGCTCTGGGAACTGGCTCTGTCCTGCTGAGATACCCACAGCAGCAAGAAGCTGGGAGATGCTAACATTCAGGGTCTGATCGTCCTTCTGCATCCCCACAACCCAAAATCGTGCTGAAGCCTTACTCGTGCCTGTTATGTTTAGACTGGTCTGAGCAGTGAGGTGCCTACAGTAAGGAGAGGATCTTCATCATGCCTCAAAAAAAAAAGTGCTATCTGGTTACTTCAGCAGTAGACTTCTTTCAGTGCAGTGGGAAAACAGGGAAGAGCTGTCTTCTTACTCCCCACACTTCAGAAAACAATAGAGTAGGCAGAAAGTAGTTAAGGACAGAAAAAATACTCAAGCTACTTTATGTAAAGGGAGGCTCCCTGAAGACCTGAAGAAACCAAATAATTGTAGGAGAAGAGTTTGCTGAGAAAACAAACACTCCCTTGGTGGAAAACTGAGCAGACTGAATGCTGCTTTCCCTGGAGTTTTCCATTTTTTTCATTAAATGACTTAAAATTAAAACATGCAAAAATGTGGTTGATATTTAAAAAGAGAGTTTTTAATTAGAGAAATATTGTTCTCCAGCCTACACATAGAGCATTGTGTGTCTCAGCCTGCCATATCTGTTCCAGACACTGCACATTGTCTCACACTTGCCCACATGATGCTTCTCTCTATGCCTTAGATGTTTAAATACCTGTCCAAAATATTTTTGAAAAAGAAAAAATCCTCACTCTCCCGTGGTATAAGACTCCCCACATGTTGCTGACTGGCTGAAAACAGATGGTGCATAGACATAGTTCCAAGAAGTGTGTATACAGCAGATCAAGGGAGGTTCACCTCCACCTCTGCCCTGGTGAGACCTCATCTTGAGTACTGCATTCAGTTTTGGGCTCCCCAGTTTAAGAGGGACATGGATCTGCTGGAGAAGGTCCAGTGGAGGGCTACGAGGATGATTAGGGGGCTGGACCACATGCCTTATGTGAAGAGGCTGAGGGACTTTTTAGTCTGGAGAAGACTGAGAGGGAATTTAATAAATGTTTAATAAATG
>VWYK01003358.1:0-10660 GCA_013399775.1 Semnornis frantzii
GCTGATGTCATGCTCACTGCAAAGCTGGCCAAAAGGGATTTATGGGACTTGGAGATCAGCCTATAGCTTGGAAGGTTTCACACTCCTGCTTTTTGTGGCTTTTCCCCTGCTTCTGGGCAGGAGGGCACTTCCCTTTTGTCTTTGGTTCGTTTGTGTGCGTGGTTTGCACACATCGATTCACAGAATGCTTTGGGGTGGAAGGGACCTCAAAGGTCATCCAGGTCCAGCCCCCTGCCATGGCCAGGGACACCTCCGACTAGAGCAGGATGCTCAAGGCCTCATCCAGCCTGGCCTTGAACACCTCCAAGGAGAGGGCATCCACAACCTCCCTGGGCAACCTGTGCCAGTGTCTCACCACCCTCACTGCCAAGAATTTCTTCCTCATCTCCAGTCTCAATCTGTCCTCCTCGAGCTTCAATCCATCCTCTCTCATCCTGTCACTACAAGCCCTTGTAACAAGCAGCCCTGTTTCTCTGCCTACTACACACACTGGTATTTGCCTTGGTATTATTTTGTGTTATTTCAGTAAATTTGTTGTATTTTTTGGTTTTGTTTTTTTTTAATCTACCTCAACTCCTGCAGGTTTTCTCTCACTGTACCTGCTTCCCAGGCCCTCTTTCTCCTTGTCCCACCCTGGAGGGGATGGAGAGGTGTGGGTGGGGCTTGTTAGAGCAGACTGGGTTTAACCCAGGCCATCTGGGCTCTTGCAGTGGTTTGTTACTTCCTGCCTCTCTGCCCTTGCAGGACAACCATGAGGAGGACTATTTTCTCTACGTGGCCTACAGCGATGAGAGTGTCTACGGCAAGTGAGCAGCAGCCCCTCAGGCAGACATGTGAGATGGACTCTTGGAATGGATTTTGGGGGGGAAGTGTTGGAGAGGAGGAAGAAGGATGCCTGAGAAGAGGGGAAGAGAACTGGAAGTGAATCACATGCACAATGCCATCACCTTCCATGCATTAATTGTAACCATTCTTTTTTCAATTGAGGGGAGGGGGGGGTGGGGGTCAGTGTATGAAAGGGTGAACCAAAAAGCTAAGGAGGGGTTCAGTGCTGAGGGATGGGGAGACTCCACTCTTTAAGAGTTCCTCTGTTGCCACAGCTGGAAGTAAGGCAGTCCTGGAGGCTGCTAGACAAACCAGTATGGTGGAGCTCCAGGAAGAGTCACTGGGCAGGGTGGACCTTTTTGTGTAACTCTTTCATTGGCTGATGAAGGCATGCCACATGTTGTACACTGTCCTTGTCACATCCTGCCCGTGGTGCAGGCTGCACTCCTGTGAGCATTCAGTGAGCTGTGAAATACTTCACTTTGGCTGTCACACGAGGCTGTCCTCTGCCCACAGTCCTCGCTCCCAACCGCTGCCTGTTTGGCGTTTCCCATCACTTCCATCAGTGTTAGAAGGGCTGGCAGAGGGCTGGGAACTCCTCAGCTGTGAGATGTGAAGCTTGGAGAAAAGAAGGAAGTATTTCTTTTGTTTTCCTTCGTTGCTTTTAATTGCAAGTGCTGGACCCCTTAGTTCTTTCTGGTGAAGTCAAGTGAAACTTCTGAGCAATGGGCTTGAGGCCCTCAAGAGAGCAGCTAACCCACTGCAGCTTTGAGGCAGGACTGAGTATACCAAACGTGTCCACTGTGGCTGCTCAGCAAACTTGGTATTAGTGAGCTTCACCCAGGCACATCCTGGAGGCTGCTGAGATTGTCTGGTTGGTTCCTAGCTAGCCTACAAGTCAGAGCTTTTCTGGCTGCCTGACTTTAGTCTCCCTTGCTGTGCAATAAGGCAACCTAGCTACTAGAAGTCTTGTTATTGGAGAGCCCAGGGAAGGATCTGTCAGCATTGTCCTTGTAGCAGTCTCCCTCAGATTTGGATGTGGCAGAAGTCCTGTGGGTTTGGCCCTCCCTTCCACATCTCATCTCTGTACAGCCCTTGCACCACGTGCACAAGTGGAAGAGATCAGTTGCTCCCAGGTGTGTACAGCAGTGCAGCTCTTGGCCACAAGAGAGCTGCTTCTGGACTGGAATGGGAAGGGGAATAGCTACTCTGTAGACTTGAAAAATGCTTTTATTTTAAGCCATCGTCGTTCTTAGATGCCAGACAGATGCTGTCCTGTGCAGGCCTTACGCTGTCATGCCAAAGCAGTTTGTTCCCAGTGACAGAGAGAGCAGATTTCCTCACAACTGCTACAGCTCTGCTCAAAGGATGGGAAGTGAGCTGACTTTCAGGAGAATGCTGGGGTTTTAATCCACAAATCAGAGAACTGGACCTGAATTACTGTAAACATTCCTACCTTTAAGAGAGGGACCAAAGGGAGGAAAGGACAAGGCTGAAAGAAGACAGGTAGATACCCAGCTAACTTGAAAGGTTAGTTAGTTAGCTCTATTTACATGAAGTTAGAATCCAGTTCTCTGTGTTCTTCAGGAAGGAGAAATTGGGTGTTCCTCTCACTAGGGAAGACAGGAAATCAGGTTTCAGCCTTCTCTGACAGTTGTTCCAGAGAGGTACCAGGGGCAAAAGAGCAGGCTAGGAGTGTGAAGTGGGGGCCACAAGCAGAGCTGTGTGAAGGTCAGGGAAGGCAGTGTAGAGCAGGAGGGTCACTGCCCACAGGGTATGGGGAGTGACAGAGGAATGGAAGAGAAGGGAAGGGCCCATGAAGGATGGAGACAGGGTAGTTGTAACAGGCAGATGGAAAATGGGGGAGAAGAAGATGGAAGTGTGTGGGTTAGTAACCCCAGACTTTTCAGCCTGAACTTCAGCTTTGCTCTTGCATCACATTTTCATCTGGAAGAAATGTGTTTGGGTGAGTTGTACCTACTGCCCACTCAGATCACCTCAGCTTCTACCTGCAGGGCACAGTCCTCTCTTTTGGCCCACTCTGGTCCAGGTATCAGGCTCTTTGTGCATCCTCTGGGCACAAATCTCTATCAGTCTTGTCTGAGGAAGCTCTGAATGTTCTGAAGCAGAGAACAAACCCAGGAGGCTTTCCAGTGTAGAAGAGAAGCCATGAGCAGGTGGTGTGCACCTCCCTGCTGCTCTCCCACTTGCTCACTTGTGTGCTGCCAAGATTTGGCTGCCTGGTGTCTCGAACGAGCCTGTGCTGAGGCACACTCAGGACAGGAGGAGGTGGCAGCTGGGGCACTTGGTTTTGTGTTCAGACCTCCCCTTCCCTCCTGCTGCTGGGCTGATCAAGTGCTGTGTGTGGGACTAATCTCAGCTGTTTGTTACCTGTAGAAGTTACAGTTTAATTTAGTTATTTCCTCTTTCTTTTAACTGGATCGTGGCCCTTAGCTCTATTTCTGCACTAGTCCAGTCTTGTACAAGGTAATGATGGTCATTCTTTTTGTGTTGGTTAGCTGCAGGTTCTTGTCAAATAAAGGTAATACTACTTGAGCTAAATCAACCAATCAATAAAGATGCATTTGAAAACCACTGCTTTGGTCCAAAATGGGTGACTAATAATTTCTTTCCCATGGGAACTTCTCAATGAAGGGACAGCTTTGTCAGAACTTCTTGCTGCTGCTTTTTCCTTGTCCTGTCACTTCTCTCCTTTGTTTGGTCATGTTCTCAAACACAGACCTAGCTGTGTCTTGCTGTGTCACCAATATGAACTTTATTTAGACCTGGATGACATGAGAAAGTCTTAAAAATATACTAGATGAGAAGCTGGACATGAGCCAAAGTGAGCTTGCAGCCTGGAAAGCCAGTGGCATCCTGGGCAGCACCAAAAGCAGTGTGGCCAGCAGGTCCAGATTCTATCACTATGCTTTGGAGAGACCTCACCTGCAGTGCTGTGTCCAGCTGTGGAGCCCTCAACACAGGAAGAACGTGGACCTGATGGAGAAGGTTGAGAGGAGAGCCACAAAGATGATCAGGGGCTGAAGCAGCTGTGCTCTGAGGACAGGCTGAGGGAGCTGGGGTTGTTTGGCCTGAAGGAGAGAAGGCTCCAGGCAGACCTAAGAGCAGCCTGCCAGGACCTGAAGGGGGCTACAAGAAGGCTGCAGAGGGACTGTTTGCAAAGGCCTGCAGGGACAGGACAAGGGACAATGGTTTGAAATGAGAGAAGAGCAGATTTAGNGGAGGTCCTTTTCAACCAAAGCCATTCTCTGATGCTATGTAAATTTCCATTTATGCTACTATAAAACTTAATGTCAGTTGGATTTGGTTACTTCAAACCTTCCTAAGCTAACCTGGGGACAAGGCAGGCAAACCAGAACAAGAATGCTCACATTGAGCCACATTATTGAGAGGAAATTAAATGCTGCAGCCCTTATCACTCAGCAGGAAAGTGGCTTTTTGTGGGAAATTCTAAGCAGGGTCTTGGCAGAGCTTTGCTCTCAGGGGAAACTGAAGCAGCTCTTTTATGAGGAGTTTGTGAGGTGCTCAGCATTCTGAATTCCCACGGATTCCCTTGTTCAGAGCTTTGATAAGGGAAAGAAAACAGGAGAAGGCAGAAGATTGCTCTCTGCAGTGTAACAGGATAGGGAGCTGTGAGAACAGTGAGGCATTCTCCACAGCCAGCTCCCTGCTTAACAAAGCTCCCTGTGAACCACTCTGCATTAGTCATCAAGTGGAGCAGCACCATGGATGCTGTTCACAGCTCTGAGGGTGCATTGTGCATCTGAAACACACCCACCTTGGATGGGCAAGACCTTTGAGAACATCCCATTCCTCTTGGTGGGAGGTTTGAACAAAGCAAATGGGGCCTTTAATGAAGAGTTTGTTGTACTGGCTGCCTGGTAACTCTGAATTTGACCTGAATTTAAGGTTCTTCTTAAATCTCCAGTCCACATCTAACCTCCTCAAGCTCCAAATCATTCCAATCTCTCACCCTAGCACTACAAGCTCTTGTAAAAAGTCCCTTCCTGGCTTTCTTGTAGGCCCCCTCAGCACCACATCTCTGCCTCTTCTAAACACCTCCAGGTACAGGGATTCAACTACCTCTCTGGGGAGCCTGTTCCTGTCTTTCAGAACTCTTTCAGTCAAGAAGTTTCTTCTAATGTCCAACCTAAACCTCCCCATGGGAAAGTTGAGGCCATTTACTTTTCATCCCATCACTTATTAGTAAGGAGAAGAGACCAACCTCCAGCTGGCTCCAACCTCCTTTCAGGGAGCTGTAGAGAGCCAGGAGGTCTCCCCTCAGCCTCCTTTTCTCCAGACTAGACAGTCCCAGTTCCCTCAGCTGCTCCTCACCAGACCTCTTCTCCAGACCCCTCACCAGCTTCTTTTCCCTTCTCTAGATTGCTCCAGCCCCTCAATGCCCTTCTTGTAGAGAAGGGTCCCAAAACTGAACTCTGGACCTCACCAGTGCTGAGTCAAGTGGACAATCACTTCTCTGGTCCTGCTGGCCACACCACTGCTAATCCAGGCCAGGCTGCTGTTGGCCTTCTTGGCTATGCTGGCTCATCTTCAGGTGATCCTCACTGCTCAAGTCCTATAGCAAAGGAGTGACCAGAGAGATGAATCTGGCTGGTGCTATATTCTTACCATAGCCACATGACAGCATCACTGGCCATGCCTCTGCTCCTCACTGTCTTTCCCATAGCTCCACAGGTGCTTACTTGCTGTCCTCTTAACATTTCTATACTGTGTTCAGAGTAGCTGTGAGAACCATGGATTGGTGTCTCCCCAAACCCCAAATAATTAACCCAACATTCAGCAATTCAAAGGAGAAGTACATTTCCAGAAACCACTTTGTGGTGGGTTGCCCCTGGCTGTCTGACCAACGCCCACCAAACCACACTGTCACCCCCCTCCTCAACTGGACAGGGGACAGAAAATACAATGGAAGGTTCCTGGGATCACTCTCCCTTTACTGTCATGGGCAAGTCTCTCTGTGTGGGAAAATGAATTGCATTTATTGCCAAAGTAGGGCAAGGAGAAAGAAACCCAAACCTTGGACCCACCTTCCTGCTTCACTCCTCTTTTCTCCACCTTTCCACCTGTGCAGCAAAGGGAGATGGGCAATGGGGGTCATGGTCAGTTCAGCACATGCCAGCTTTGCCCCTCCCTCCTCCTTAGGGAGTGGTCTCCTCATGCTCTTTGCCTGCTCCAGCATGGACTCCTCTCTCCACAAGGCCACAGGTCCTGCCAGAAGCCTGCTCCAGCGTGGGTTCTTCACGGGGTCACAGTCTCCTTTAGGCACATTCACCTGCTCCAGTGTGGCTCCTCTGTGGGCTGTCTGTGGATTATCTGCACCACCAGTAACCTCCACAGGCTGCAGAGGGACAACCTCACCATGATCTTCACCATGGGTTGTGGGGGAACCTCTGCTCCAGCACCTGGGGCACCTCTTCCTCCCCCTTCTTCCCTGCCCTAGGTGTCTGCAGGGCTGTTTCTCTCACATACTCCATCTGCTCTCTCTTCTGGATGCTCTTGTGCAGCATTTTTTAACATTTCTTAATTACAGTATCCCAGAGGTGCCACCAACAGCACCAGTGGGCTTAGCTTTGGCCAGCAGTGAGTTCATCTTTCAGCTGGCTGCAGCTGGCTCTAGTGGACACAGGAGAAGCTTCTGGAATCTTCTCACAAGAGCCACTCTTCTGAGTGTGCTGCCTCTGCTACCAAAGCCTTGCCACACAAACCCAAAATGCTGCTTTCACTCAGGTTTCTGGTGACATTTCCTACAGCTTCCTGAACTCACTTTGCTCTCAAATGACCACTGGCAGAATATCAACAGGACCACTTAAGCATCATCACAGAATCATAGAATGGTAAGGTTGGAAGGGACCTTAAAGATCATCCAGTTCCAACCCTCTGCCATAGGCAGGGACACCTCCCACTAGCACAGGGCACTCAAGGCCTTGTCCAACCTGGCCTTGAACACCTCCCTGGGCAACCTGTGCCAGTGTCTCACCACCCTCACTGCAAACAACTTCCTCCTAACATCCACTTTCAATCTCCCCTCTGCCACTTCAAACCCATTGCCCCTTGTCCTGCCATTACAAGACCTTGTCAATAGTCCCTCCCCAGCCTTCCTGTAGCCCCCTTCAGATATTGCAAGGCTACTCCAAGGTCTCCTGGAAGCCTTCTCTTCTCGAGGCTGCACAGCCCCAACTCTCTCAGCCTGTCCTCACAGCAGAGCTGCTGCAGCCCTCTCAGCATCTTGGTGGCCTCATCTGGACCTGCTCCAACAGTTCCATGTCCTTCCTGTGCTGGGAGCTCCAGAACTGCACACAGGACTGCAGGTGGGGTCTGAGGAGAGCAGAGCAAAGGGGCAGAATCCCCTCCCTTGCCCTGCTGCCCACACTGCTCTTGCTGCAGCCCAGCACACAGTTGCTGTCTGGGCTGCACTCACACTGCAACCTCATCTTGAGCTTTTCGTCACCCCAGACCCCCAGGGCCTGTTCCTCAGGGCTGCTCTCAGCCATTCCCCACCCAGCCTGGAGCTGTGCTTGGGATTTTAACAGTTTGTTGGGTTTGGCACAGGAGAGAAGTCTGATACTCCACACCTAAGCTTGCAAAGCGCCTAGAAAGGGCAATGTCAGAAGCTCCTGTAGTGAAAAGGTCCTTCAGAGTATGGTGTACTCTGTCACTAGACTGTGGAGATCCACACCAGCAATTTCAGCATAGAGCTCAGGCACCACCAGCTCGGGCACCTGCAGCACTGTGTGGTCATTGCTGGTTTTCCCAGCTGTCTGTAGGGCCTGGAGCAGGTCTGCCGGAGAAGGGCGCTTAGCTGCGTTCCACTGCCAGCAGGACTTCATGATGCTGTACCTGCAAGATGCAGAAGCAGGGAAGCATTGGCAATGAGAGGCATCAAGCAAATGTTTTACAACACTTATCTCACACTTAAAGAGATCTCATCTGTTTCTGCTTTATAAGAAGTTCCTTCAATGACTCTTTGAAATCTGCAACCTCATCAGAACATGTGGGGACAAAGGTCTGCAGGGCTGGCACAATCTGAGTGTGGAAAAACAGCCTTTGGTTTTCCCTTTTGGAATCATAGAATCAGTCAGGGTTGGAAGGGACCACAAGGATCATCCAGTTCCTACCCCCCTGCCATGCCCAGGAACACCCTACCCTAGAGCAGGCTGCCCACAGCCTCAGCCAGCCTGGCCTTAAACACCTCCAGGCATGGGGCCTCAACCACCTCCCTGGGCAACCCATGCCAGGCTCTCACCACTCTCATGCTCAACAACTTCCTCCTCACCTCCAGGCTCAATCTCCACACCTCCAGCTTTGCTCCATTCCCCCCAGTCCTGTCGCTCCCTGACAGCCTAAAAAGTCCCTCCCCAGCTTTTTTGTAGCCCACTTCAGATCCTGGAAGGCCACCAGAAGGTCACCTGGGAGCCTCCTCTTCTCCAGACTGCACAGCCCCAACTCTTTCAGTCTGTCCTCACAGCAGAGCAGCTCCAGCCCTCTGAGCATCCTTGTGGCCCTTCTCTGGAACAGTACAGTACAGTACTGTAACAGAATGGTGAAGGACAAGACTTTTTGGGCCACCAAGATGAGCTGGAGCACCTCTCTTGTGAAGACAGGATGAAAGAATTTGGGCTGTTCAGCCTGGAAAAGAGAAGGCTCTGGGTAGACCTTGGAGCAGCCTTCCAGTACCTGAAGGGGGCTACAAGAAAGCTGGGAAGGGACTTTTCAAAATGGCTTGGAGTGATAGGACAAATGGGAATGGATTGAAACTTGAGGAGGACTGATTGAGGCTGGAGATTAGGAAGAAATTCTTGGCAGTGAGGGTGGTGAGGCACTGGCACAGGTTGCCCAGGGAGGCTGTGGAGCACAGAATCACCACAATCAAAGATCATGTTGGGTGCTTCTGTGCTCCACAACCTCCCTGGAGGTGTTGAAGGCCAGGCTGGACGAGGCCTTGAGCAACTTGTTCTAGTGGGAGGTGTCCCTGCCCGTGGCAGGGGGGTTGGAACTGGATGATCCTCAAAGTCCTTTCCAACCTAAACCATTCTGTGAATCTACAAACCTCCCACAAGATGCAGTTTTCATGTCTCTTTTCCACTTAGCTCTGCAAACCTCAGGTTCAACTCTCCCCTAATGCAAGTGGCTTACATGGTTTGCTGGCAGCTTGAAGGCTGCTTCATAATGTTCTGTCTCTGCAGGTATGACAAAATGTCAGGAGGTGGCACCTCAGGATATGGTGGAGCACCTGGAAGAGCAAAAGGAATAACAGTGTATAAACCCCTGTGACTGAGCACTTTGCTTCCTTAGCTAACTCTATTTGTTTCCTCACACAATTCACACTGACAGAGCCTAAAAGGGATTGTCACCACTTGGCAAGTTGCTAAAAAGCAGGATACTGATCTACATGGTCCAACATTACCTCCCAAATTTGAGGTGTTGGGTCTTCCTAATTTGCTGTTTCCTTAAGTATTTGTTTTTTTTATTAGCATGAAATCTACTTACCTAATGTAATCATTTCATAGAGCAGGATTCCAAAAGACCATCTGTAAGAGAAGAAAACAAAGGAAGCTGAAGTTTCCATTCCAGGTACCCAGCTGGCTTCAGCACATCAAACAACTCAGCACAGGTGCAGAAATGAGAAGAAAAGGGATGAGCTATCAAGTGGAGCATTATGCTGAGATGAGCCTCACTCTGAACCTCAGGAGGTGACATCCCAGAATGGTCAGGGATGGAAGGGATTCCCTAGTGCAAGTGCCCTGCTAAAGCAGGACCACCCAGAGCAGGTTGCATGGGAACATGCCCAAGTGGGTTCTGAAAGTCTCCAGAGAAGGAGACTCCACAACTTCTGTGGGCAGCCAGCCCCAGTGCTCTGGCACCTCCACAGTGAAGAAGCTTTTCCTGACATTTAAGTGAAACCTCCTGAGTTCTGGTCTGTGCCCACTGCTCCCTGTCCTATCACTGGGCAGCACTGATAAGAGCCCAGCCCCATCCTCATGACCTCACACTTTAGATATTGATCAGCACTGAGAAGATGCCCTCTCAGACTGCTCCAGGCTAAACAGCCTCGGGTTTCTCAGGCTCCCCTCACAGGAAAGATGCTCCAGTCCCCTCAGCATCTCTGTGGCCCTCTATTGGCCTCTCTCCAGTAGTTCCCTGCCTCTCTCAAACTGGGGAGCGCAAAACCAGACATAATACTCCAGGTGTGAGCTCACCAGGGTAGAGTAGAGGGGGAGAAGAACCTTCCTTGACCTGCCTGACTCTTCTTAATGGCCCCCAGGAGTTCATTTGCCTTCCTGGCCATAAGGGCACATTGTTGGCTCCTGGTGAACTTGCTGTCCACCAGCACTCCTAGGTCCTTCTCCAGAGCTGCTTTCCATCAGGTCAGGGGATGAGTGAAAGAGACAGGGCCCGACAGACAGATGAAAGTCTAGTGTAATGAGGTCATACATGTCTGCCTTGATGCTGGCAGGTTTCTTCAGGAGCTGCTCTGGTGCCTGCCACTTGACTGGCACAACCTGTGTGACTGAGTTGGCACCATTCTTGTGAGTTTCATAGGCCAGACCCAAACCACAGAGCTTGGCAGTGAAGTTGTGATGGAGGAGGACATTCCTGGCAGCAACGTCACCATGGAACAACTTCTTCTGTTCAAGGTAAGCCTGGAGAGTTGTAAAACAAAGAGGGAATGTTGTGGGTTTAAAGAGCTGACAGAGTGAAGCTCTCAAATGAGTTGGAGAAAAAAACAGAATTATATTTGGAGAGTTACAGATAGAAACTACAAAGCAGATACAGAATCCATAAGTGAACCCCC
>VWYK01003363.1:0-19575 GCA_013399775.1 Semnornis frantzii
GATGTTAGGAAGAAGTTCTTCCGTACCAAGGTAGTGAGACTCAGGAACAGGCTGCCCAGGGAGGCTGTGGATGCCTCCTTCTTAGGGGTGTTTAAGGCCAGGTTGAATGTGCCTTGAGCAGTCGAGTCTAGATGTGAGGTGTCCCTGTCCACGGCAGGGAGGTTGGAATAGAGGATCTCAGAGGTCCCTTCCAGCCTGAGCCGTTCTGTGATGATTCTATGAGGGGGCTGGGGGAGCTGAGGGCAGAAGTGAGTGGAGGGGTCAGGGCAGCTGAGGGTACACTGGGCCTAGGGCAGGCAGAGTCTCCCATGGTGACCCCTGGGGAGAAGCCCCTTCCCTGTTCTGTCAACAGAGAGCACACATGGGCGAGCAGCTGGGGACACCTCTCACCGCGGGGTCTCTCCCTTCCCTCCTTCCACCCCCAGGTGTGCTGGTTGGCCCCTGATCAGACGGCGGGGAAGCAGAAGCCCTACATGTACACTCAAGGCCAGGCTGTGCTCAACAGGTCCTTCTTCCCCTGCTTCGACACCCCCTCTGTCAAAAGCACCTATTCAGCCACGGTGATGGTAAGCAGTGCCCCTGGAAGCATGCAGGGCTGCAGACCCCCACCCCCAAACAGGAGCAAAGCCCTCCACAAGTTTGTGGAGCCTGCTCAGGGAAGCTGCTAGCTGCCTCTCGGGACACCAAAGCCCTGAGGCATCACCTCAGTAACACTGCTGGGGCCCGGGTGCAGCACAGAGGTGATGCTTTGACACTCACTTCAAATCATCCACCACAGTCCCCAGCAGAGAAGACACTAAGAGAGGATCCATTCATGCTCCTGCTTTTCTCTAGATGGATACCAGCAGACCCCTGGAGTCCTCCTGCTCCTCCCCAGCCATGCTAGGCACAGTGCTGTGCAGTGGCTTGTGACCAGGTGCCTGTGCTGGCCATTGTCCTGCTGAAAGATCTTCTCTCCCAGGGGGAAGTGGCCAAAATACCCTGAATGGCTGCTGGCATCCTCTCTGCTCTCTTTGTGCTACTGCATTTGTCTAATTCCTCTGATGACCACCCAGACTCCTGGCTTTGCCCCATGGCAGCCAAGGGCAGTGAGATGTCTGCTGTTAGTGTCTGTAGCAGCGGGGAGGGATTGGGATAAGCTGAGTTTGGGGGACACAGCTGGAGGAGAGGGGTAATGCTGGGCCACACTGAGGCCTGGTGATGGTGCTGGGATTGCTGGACTTCAGGATGGAAGGATCAGCCACTCGTCTCCAGGTTTAGTACAAAAATGGGACTAAAAATCCAAATTCCCTCCTTGCATGCAGGTGGTCATGTGGTGACAGCAGTGCAGGGCTACCCTGGCATGCTGGCTGGCCATGAGCAAGGGAAGCTACTTACCAATGGGACATCAGTGATGGCACAGAGTGGCATCAGCTGATCATGCCAGAATTCTTTTTTTTTTTTTTTTTGCCTCTTGCTTTAATTTTCACCCATAAAGCTTTGGCAGCATCCTCCTTGGCAGGTGGGTGCAGGGCTCAGCTGTCACAGAGCCCTGGTGTGATGCCCTGCACTGGGAACATGTACCCCAGTGGAAGGAGAGAGACAAAGCTGGTCTGCCAGGGCTCAGTCGTGGGCTCTGCTTTGGCTTGAGACAGGAAACAGGAGTTGTTGTGTAAGGAGGGGTAGGGCAGCTGGGTCCAAATGCTCTGCATCCTTTGCCCTTTCAGCACCTGCAGCCCCAGCCCTTTTTTTATCTTGCTGGCACCTTGCACAGGCACTCCAGGTGTCCTCCTGGCTTTGCACCCAGTGCATGTTTGAGCCCAGGTGCCAAGTGATGCTGTCACAGGGATGCAGTTGTGATCCCCAGCTGGAGCTCGGGGTGGTGCTGCTTTGCACCCCAAAACCTGTAGCGCACACAGGCTGGGCCAGCTTCAGTGTACTGGGACAGGGTCCCTACCTGGGTTAGCCACACCTCACTCTCTACCACATGGATCTGATGGATGTGTTCCTCTCTGTGTCCAGGTCCCTGAGGGTTTCACAGCTGTGATGAGTGCCACGAGCTGGGAGAAGCAGAAGGACAACACCTTTGTCTTCAAGATGTCCCAGCCCATCCCCTCCTACCTGATTGCTCTGGCTGTTGGGGACATTGTGTCTGCTGAAGTTGGTCCAAGGTAAGTGACTCTGGAGGAGACCAAAGAACTATGTCTGGGCTGCAGGAGCTGCATGGTGAAGCTGCTGTGCCACGTTGTCCCATGCCATGCTGTCTGGTGGTAGCTGCCTACTGCCTGTCCTCCCAGTGCTGGGCAGGGCAGACTTGGAGACACCAACCAAAAGTGTGACCCAGTCAGCCTGTGCCTGCCATGCCCATGGCGCTGCATCATCAGCATATGGCCTCTCCTGGGCAAGGGGATTCTTGCTCTTTAGATGGAGGTGGAGCCTCAGCGTCAGTCCCTTTTCCTCAGGGTGTCCCTAGCTCTGCCCCTTTCACCCAGGCTCCCACATCTCTTCTCAAGCCTGGTGGGTTGTTTGGGTTTGCAGCTGTGCCAGTGGCTGTATCAGAGCCCTTTGATGTTCAGATGAGCGGAGCAGGGGCAGCAGTTGGCTTTGTCATTCTCAGCAGCTTCCTTTATCAGCAGGCTTTGATTTGCTGTGGAATAAACACTGCCCTGGTTCTCTGATGAGGCAATAGGGTAAAAGTCTGCTGATGGTTAAAACTTCCTCTTCCGCACCGGCCAGGAGCCGTGTCTGGGCGGAGCCCTGCCTGGTCAAGGCTGCCAAGAAGGAGTACGATGGAGTAATTGAGGAGTTCCTGGTGGTTGGAGAGAAGCTCTTTGGACCTTATGTCTGGGGCAGGTACAGCCTCCTGTTCCCAAAGGGCTTTGTTCCCTGGGCCAGCATCCCTCTGCCCCCAGCCATGCTGGCAGGAGGGGGTGGGTCTGACCCATGCCACCCACTCTGCCTGGCAGGTATGACATCCTCTTCATGCCACCCTCCTTCCCCTTCGGCGGGATGGAGAACCCCTGCCTGACCTTCCTGACGCCCTGCCTGCTGGCTGGGGACCGCTCCCTGGTGGACGTCGTCATCCACGAGATCTCCCACAGCTGGTTTGGCAACCTGGTCACCAACGCCAGCTGGGGAGAGTTCTGGCTCAATGAAGGCTTCACCATGTACGCCCAGCGGCGCATTTCCACCGAGGTCTACGGTGCGTGGCCTTGCCAGACCCTGGGCTGCTGAGCTCCCATGTGTGGCTGTGCCACCAGGGGCAGGAACTCCGTAGGGCTGGGCTCTGTGCCCCTTGGCTCAGTTCGTCCTTCCCAGCGTGGGGCTGCAGCCTGCACTGTGTCTTGGCAGGCATGAAGAGCATCAGCCTGCAGCACCCTGGGCCTTGCACCTTAGAAACAGAACCGGCTTTGCTCTGGGGAGGTGGATGGAACCCTCACGGCCCTGTGCCAGGAGTGTGGGCACAGTGACCTTGCCTGGCCTCACCTACAAAAACAGGCTAAGGGAGCTGGGATTGTTCAGCCTGGAGAAGGGAAGGCTCTGAGGAGACCTTGGAGCAGCCTTCCAGTACCTGAAGGGGCTACAAAAAGGCTGCAGAGAGACTGTAAAGGCCTGCAGGGACAGGATGAGGGTAATGGCTTCAAACTAGAGCAGAGCAGATTGAGATTGGATGTGAGGAACAAGTTCTGCACCAGGAGGGTGCTGGAACACTGCAGCAGGTTGCCCAGGAAGGTGGTTGAGGCTCCATGCCTGGAGATACTTGTGGCGAGGCTCAAGAGGGCTCTGGGCAACTTGCTCTAGTGGAGGATGTCCCTGCTGAGTGCAGGGGCTTGGACTGGGTGAGCTTTGGAGGTCACTTCCCAGCCCAGACTATGATTCACTTGCCCCTGCAACTCCCTTGGGGAGCTGGTCCCATCCACCCTGAGTGGCAGTGATGTGGTCACATCCAGCAGTGGAGGCACTCCCAGAGCTGTTTGCTGTATCTGGACGGATTGGAACTGCTCTAAAACCCCCTTGCTGCCCAGAGCCTGGCTTCCCGTGCTGCTCTGCAACTCCCAGGGCTTTCTGGATCTGTTTCCTGCTGCCCCAGCTCATAGGACAAGGCTGTTCCCCTCCTGGAGCAGACCCTGTTGTGCTAGAAGCATGCAGGGTGCTGGTCTGGGCCTGCAAACACCTCCTGCTTGTCTCCTTCAGGCTCAGCCTACACCTGCCTGGAGGCTGCGACCGGCAGGGCCCTGCTGCGCCAGCACATGGACAGCACCGGGGAGGAGCATCCCCTCAACAGGCTGCGGGTGGTCATCGAACCAGGTCCGTGGCCCTGGGCTGTCCCTGTCCTGCAGCCAGCCAGGGAAGTGGGGACAGGGCAGTCTTGCAGCTGTGGGGTGGGGGGCAGTCCTGCTGCTGGAGTGGTCCATGGCCTGCAATAAAACTGGTGCTGATGGTGGGACCCATGTGGAATGATGGTTGCAGGAGAGATGTGGCAGGCTGGCACTCAGCACAGAAGGTGGCACATGTGAGGGCTGTGTTTCACAGCTGGGGAAGTGACTCCTGATGGTTTTTGCTCTTGCAGGTGTCAACCCAGATGACACCTACAATGAGACTCCCTATGAGAAGGGTTACTGCTTTGTGAGCTACTTGGCTCATCTCGTGGGGGACCAGAGCAAGTTCGATGCCTTCCTCCAGGTCAGTGTGAGGAGGTACCAGAGGGAGCTGCCCAGTTGTGCCAAACCTCATGTTGGGAGCCAGAGCAGAGGAGGATGCTGGGGAAGATGGGCTGAGCAGGCTGGAGAGAGGAGGTGGGAAACAGAGGTGTTCACAGGGGCAACGAGGTGAGGGCAGAGCTGGGCCCTGTGCTGGCAGCAGGTGGTGGCAGTGGTCAGAGGTCACCTGAGGGATGTGGGGGACTCAACAGCCCTGAAGTGGAGGAATGGTACCAGTGTGGGCTTGGCAATGCTAAACCCCCACGAGCACTGCTGGGGTGGGCACATGTGGCATTGTGTTCTGGCTGTCCCCACAGGCCTACGTGAACCACTTCAAGTTCCAGAGCATCACAGCAGATGACACCCTGGGGTTCTTCCTGGAGTACTTCCCAGAGCTGAAGGAGAAAGGTGTCGACTCCATCCCAGGTCAGCACCCAGGAGACCAGGGTGCCCCTTTGGCAACCAGCACCTCACAGGCAGGGGAGGTGTCCCACGTCCCCTGCGGACCCCAAGGCTGCTGTTGCTACTTGACCTCAGCTCTGCTGGAGGAGGTCCAGTATTGGCTAGCCCAGGGTCAGGCAGAAGCTGGAGTCTGGGCTTGCCCCAGCTCAGCCCCCACACCTTTGTGGTCCACCAGGCCCTGCTCTGCTGTCAGGTGGTGGTGTCCATGAGTTTCCTCAGAGAGAGCTCAGTCCAGAGAGTCCCTAGCACCAGAATGGGAGTGTTTGCCAGTGGAGCCACTGGTGGGCACTGGGATCAGGCTCAGCCCAGCCCTGCTGCAGGGAAGATGCAGGCTTGGCAGGAGCTTTCTCGCTGGGGCTGGCTCACCTTGCAGGCAGGGTGGGGCTGTTACCACACAAGGCCATGCTGATCCCAGGGTGGCTCAAAGGCCTCATCCTGTTAGTCCTGCTTGTATCATCCCTGGTGACCAGAGGTGCTGATGACCTCAGAGAAGGCAGGGTCTGGGCAGCACCACCTACCCTGGGCTGCACAAACCCAGTCCCAGCTCTCCTCCCTTCCTCACCGCAGGCCTGGAGTTTGACCGCTGGCTGAACACCCCGGGCTGGCCTCCCTTCCTGCCTGACCTCTCACCAGGGCAGCAGCTGATGAAGCCAGCAGAGGAGCTGGCAGAGCTCTGGGCAGCTGATGGCTTAAACATGGAGGCCATTGAAGCCGTGGACATCATGGCCTGGAGGACTTACCAGCTGGTCTACTTCCTGGATCAGGTCCTGCAGAAGTCCCCCCTGCCAGCAGGTGAGAGCCAGGTCACTGCCAGCTGATCAGAAGAGACACAGGGAGATGTGTCCTGGTCCAGCCAGTTGGCCAAGGGCCATGAGGACACCTCAGTGGGAGTCCTGGCTCATGGCCATCAGCCTATCTCCACTGCAGTCCAGCAGTGTGGTTCCTGGTGTCTGGGAAGCCTTCATCAGTGTGGTGGGGGACAGAGCCAGGGGAATTGTGTCCCTAGAGATATGGGGACAGCTGCAGTGGCAGAAGGAATCCTGTGATCCCCAGGCTGGCTCCGCTGTCATCTTCCTGTGTTACCACTCCTCTTCTTGCACTCTTGCTGAGAGACCTCCTCACCCTTTGTGCTGGCATCCCAAGCCCCCAGACCTGTGGCTCTGCAGGGCTGCCCAGCACCAGGAGGACCAACACAGGCACCCTGGGCTGCTCCCAGAGCTGGGGGTGCTGGGAGGCTCAGAGAGGGTCCCAGAGGTTTGTGGCACAGCCGGGCTGAGCTCACAGTATCCCCTCAGAGCAGGGACTGGGAGCTGTTTGGTGTCTTCCCTCTGCCAGGCAATGTGGAGAGGCTGAGCCAAATGTACCCAAAGATCTCCAAGTCCCAGAACGCTGAACTGAGACTCCGCTGGTGCCAGATCATCCTCAAGAACAACCTTGAGGCTGAGTACAGCAAGGTGAAGGACTTCCTCCACAGCCAGGTTTGTCCTGGGCAGCAGTGGGGAGAGACAGGCACAGGGCACAGGACTTCCATGCCAAAGGGCCAGAGGTTGGATCTTGATACAGAATAGTTTGGGTTGGGAGGGACTCTGAAAGATGATCTAGTCCAACCTGCTTGCTGTGTGCAGGGGCATCTGCCACTTGATCAGGTTGCTCAGAGCCCCATCCTCCCCTAACCCTGACCACTTCCAGGCATGCAGCCTCCACAGCTTCTCCAGGCAACCCACGCCAGTGTCTCAGTGCCCTTGTGCAACATTTCTTCCTTAGTTCTTGTAAACCTGTTAGACACTGAAAGGCCACAGCAAGTCCTCCCTGGAGCCTTCTCCAGGCTCTGTCAGCCTCTCTCAGGGTTCCAGCCCCCTGAGCATGTCCCTGGCCTCCTCTGGACCTGCTCCAACAGGTCCCTGTCTCCTTTGTGCTGGGAACTCCAGAGCTGGACCCAATACTCCGGGAGGGCAGAACCTTGCTAGGCTCCTGTCCTTGGTGCTGGCTCCTGTCCAACTTTGCACCCCCAAGTCCTTCTCCACAGGGCTGCCCCCCCATCCTCCACCCCCAGCCTGAGTAGAGGTTGCCCTGCCTTAGGTGCAGGACCTTGCACTTGACCTCGTTGACCCTCACAAGGTTCTGTTGGGCCCACTCCTCCAGGGTCAAGGTTTTCTCCCCTCTCCAGGTGCTGCAGTGCCAAGGGCTGCCCATGGTGGCATTTGCTACCTGTCCTCTCCCTGGCTGAGAGCAGGACACTCCTGGAGGTGTTTGTGTCCTGGGCTGGGTGTGGGCCTTCTGGGGCTTCAGCCCAGTGGAGCTGGGGAGCAGCTGGGGGTAAGTGGCTGCTGTGTCTGCAGGGGAAGCAGAAGTACACTCTGCCCCTGTACCGTGCCATGTGGGGCGGCTCGGAGGCGGCGCAGGCCCTGGCCATGGAGACCTTCTCGGCTACAGCTGCACAGCTCCACCTCAACGTCCGCAACTACGTCAAGAAGATCCTGGGCTTGGAGGTGACAGAGGATTAGTGCAGCCTGGGCCCTGCTGCCCTGCAGGCTTTGTCTCTGCCAGGACCTCCCTTGTTGCACATCTTATTAAAAATCTGTGATTTTTTTCTCTTTTTGTGTTTTTCCTGTTCTCAGAAGCCCCTGGGGAGCCCTGCTGTGCCTCCCTGCTTCCAGGAGGGACCCTGCCAGTCCCGGGCTGCATGTGCTGGTCACTCCAGGAAACTTCTGATGTTAGCATAGCAGGGATGGTAGTGCCTTTAGAGCTACAGCAACTCAGAGAGGTCTCGAGTGGCAAAACTGGGACCTCGTGGCTTCAGGGCTCCTAGGTGCTGCAGAAGGCAAAGGATGAGCTGGGGATTGCTTTTCCTCTTTCCCCTTCACCCCCCAAGGCATCTGGCCCCACCAGCATGCTGGGGCTCACTCTGGGGTTAGGGAAAGGGATGCTTCTGCTCCAGGACAGTGCTCTGCAGAGGGACAGGCACTACACCAGGCCCCAGCAGAGAGCAGCCACCCTCTGGGCTCCTGGGCCTCTCAGCTCCTGTGAGCAGCAGATGAAGGCTGTTCATGCCTGGGGGCATCTGCCCAGCGGGAGCAGCTGCCTGGGGTTAAGACTATTCGCTGATCCTGGTTGTAACACAAGGAGTAACAACAGCAGGGTCCTGACTAACACCAGTCACAAGTAGGGATTGGGTCTCTGTTCCCTGCACAGTCTGAGAGACTTCAACTGGGGTCTTCCATCAGGACCTGGAGCCCCTGCTCCAGGGAGCAGCCAGGTGCTGGCAGCCAGCACCAGAGGCCCAGCCAGGCAGGGACTGCCGTGAGGCTGTGCCCTTACTGGGCCCTGCTCTTCAGAGTTGGCTGGGATAAATCCTGCTGGAGCGTGGACAATGCTGCAAGTAGAGCATGACTTGAGAGCTCTCAAAAGCCAGCATGGCCTACATAGGGCAAAGCCTGTGAGAACCAAAGCCAGAGCCACCAGTCCTTACTGCTTAGCAAAGGCAGGACAATGAGCACAGGTCCCAGAATTCCAGTGCAAGCCTGCCCCAAGGCTGCATTACCACCAACAGCTGTGGGATCCTGCTGGCCTCAGGAGGACACCACCCAACCCCGGGACGTTCAGCTACAGCCCAGGTGTGTGCTGGTCCCATGGCTGCCCCACAGCTCATCCTGCAGCAGCTCCTCCAGTACCTGCAGCTCCCAGCATGCCTCCTGGCCTCAGATGTCTCCAAAACCCAAGGCTGCCTCGTGGTGGGACCATCCCTCTGTGCTGTGCTTCTGCCTGACCCCGTGGGCAGGTCGGTCCAGTCCCTCCCCACAGCCCCAGCACTGCTCTTGCCTTCTGCTGAGACTCACTCGGCTCAGCTCCACAGGGGCAGGTGGAGAAGCCTCACTGCAGCCCTTGCTGTGCTCCCAGGGGCAGAGGGACACAGCTCAGGCTCACGGGCAGGTCCCTGGCTCTGCTCTCAGAGGGGTGCATGGTACTGGTACCCTGCACAGGAGCAGACAAGGATGTAACAGTCCCATGGGCTGCTGGCTTTCAGACAGGCAACACGACTTGGACTGGGCACTGCACTCAGCAGAGCTGCAACTGAGCCAAAGCCACCTCCAGAGCAAAGGTGCCTGCGGTGCCCCAGCTCAGAGGGGACAGAGGCTGCACCTTTCCTTGCAAGCATCGAACCCCAAGGAGTCCGAGATACTGAAATCGAAGGGGCTGAACCCAGGCTGTCCTTCCTTGCAGAGGGACCAAGGCTGCACACGTTTGGGAAGTGAAGTTGGTGTCCTCTAGTGGCTTCATCTCTGGCGAGGAGCACTTGCAGCATCTCACACGTGCTGGTGGAGGACCCTGCTCACTGCAGAGCTGTTTCTCGGGACACGCAGGCTGCCAGTTCAATTAACATACCCTCCACCAAGAGGCAACTATTACCTACAAGGCATCTGAAAACAATCCCTAGGGTTGAGACCAGCCCTTGGTGCTCAGCTGCATCTCGCACCTCTGGTCTGACTGACCCCAGCAAGCCCTCAGCTGGGAGGTAGAGCCAGAGGTCCCCAGAGCATTGCCCTGCAGTAAATGCAGTGACACAGATCAAATGGCCTCAGCATGGCAAGCACCACCTGTGTCCTGCCCCAGGGTGCTGAGCAGGGCCTCAGCCCTCCTACTGCACCCCTGAACTAAGGCTGATGGCAGGGAAGGGCAGGGCTGGCTGTGCAGCTGCACTTTCAGGAGGAATCTTGCACTGCTCTCATCCCAAACAGGCAGGCAGAGCAGCACCACCTCAGAGCTACCTTCTGCTGCACCACTGTCAACTGGTGCAGCTTCAGGCAGGACAAGACTTTCCTTCTCAGCTTCTATCAGTCCCTCCTCTCTGGGCTGCCCTGGGGGCTCTCAGCAGGGCTGGGGCAGCTCTGCCAGCAGACATTTCATCAGCACCGGCTGATCTCCAGCAGTGCCCAAACTCATTTCACAGCAGGGAAAGGCAATGCTCTCCTCAGCCCTCCCAGAGCCTGGGAAGCTTCCCAGCGTGCTGCAGCTGGGAGGGCAGAGCAGCTGCCTGTGAAGGGGCCAGGAGGGTGCTCTGCCTTCGTTCACCTTCCTGCAAAGGCACTGACTAATGAAGACTCTTCAGCACAGGATTAGTAACGAGATGCAGCTCATTTATTTTTACCAAAGTGACCTTCAGCACACTCTGAGGTCTTTTTGCTTCATTCTTTTTTTTTTTCCCAAATGAAAGCCAAGTCACTCAGGGGCTGCCAGAAGATGTTAACTCTTTATTGATTGAGCAAGGCTTAGTGAGGCAGGGTTCACGGATGGGATGGACAGAGAGGACCTCTGGCAGTCTGACCTGCTGCAGAGCACAGGTCTGGCCCTCCTGCAGCCCACCAGTCAAGGCAGCTGCCAAAGGGCTCTTAGCTTTCAATCCATGCCATGGAGAGCCTCTGGACAGTCACCAGATTTTGGTCCAAGGGTCAGCCTCGCCGTGAACCCCACGGCACTGTGGTTCCAGTTTGGCTTTATCTCGCTTCCCCCCACAGCCTCCAGCTGTGCCAGCTCAGCTTCCTTCCAAAGAATCCTTTCAATCCTACATTTCAAAGCACTAACAGCTCGGGGCTGCTGCATTCTAGTGTGAAAGCAACAAGGGGCTGGATTCTCAACATCTTTACTCCCCAAACCAGGTGGAGTGAATCTGTTCCTGTAACTGTTTGACGTTTGTGTAACAGAGACCGAAACCTTCTCCAGCAAGGCACAGAGCAAGGCAGAGCTGTCCAAGGCTCCTCTGGGCCACCTCCTGCTCTGCTGTGTGTTCAGTGTGGAATGGTACAAAAAAAAAAAGCCAGCTGAGAAGTGCTGGGGTCTGTGAGGAATGGCTGCAAAGTTTGGCTCCCAGGCAGGTCAGATGTCTGCGCCCAGCTCTGCGCACTGCTTGTCTGAGATGTGGTTAGCTAAGGACTCTATGATGTCAAGCAGGAGCAGCTGACTCAGGGAGCGGAGATTTGGCAACTTGGAGACCTTCAAGGAAAAGAAAAACAGAACAGAAAAAACAGAAAGGAATTAACTCCCTCCCCAGATCACGTCTGACCTAGCACTGCGTGGCCCCTGCCACCCCACCTGGCAGGTCTGGCGAGGGAAGGGCTGGCACCTATGGCCTGAGCCCAGAGTGGTGGGACTGGGCTCCAGAGGCTTTCAGCCCAGCTCCAGACTGCTGCTGCAGGGCAAAGGAGCAGGGCAGATGCTGAGCCCAGCACAGTGACTGCTCACAGCTCCACTGCTGGTGGAGGCCACGAAGCAAAGCTGGGCACCAGCACAGCCCTCAGCTTTGAAGTTTGTGTTTCTGCTGAGAATGTGCCCTAGGGCCTGCTCTCTTCACTCTTGTGTGCTCCTCAGCAGAGGAGGTGCTTAGTGCCACATTGGTTTTGCTTGGCAAGGCTCCTGCAGTCAGAGCAGGTCACTGGAGCAGCAGCCAGCAGAGACCTTCACCACCAGATACCTGAGAATCTGCCAAACTTCATGCTCCTAAACTGTTCAGGAGCTCAGCTGTTATCAAAGGGAGGCCTACACTTTCCTTCCTTCTCCACAGCCTAAGAGTAAGGAGCCAGGAATCCCTCTCACTGGAGTCAGCAATGGGCAATGCCAGCCCTGGAGGCAGCCCCTGCCCACCCTACCCCTCACCCAGGCTCCAGTAACTGCCTGGTGGAAGATCCTCGCCTGGCTCTGCGCAGCTTGGCTGTGGGGAAGAACAAAGATGTCTCCAGCACCTTCTGAAACCTGGCAAGGAGATGGCTGAGGAGGCTCTCAGAAGGAGCTCAGGACAGGTGCTTGAGGCAATACCCCCAAAATACAGGACTGGGAGGGAAGGAGGCCTCTCAGCATCGGTGGGAGTGCTGCCCTGGCCCGGGGCTGGCGCTGCACAGAACAGATCAGGGGGGGTCACCACAAACACTTCAGAGCAGCTTTATTTGGGCTTCTGCACAACACTGACACAGGAGAGCCTCAACCACGGGGTCCAAAGCAGTGAAGCTCTGAGAACAGCTCCTCAGTGCACCCTCCTGCTGTGGGGAGAGCTCCTCAGCAGTCCCAGCTGGGAGGAGAGTGAATGAAGCTGGAAGATACCCCAGCAGCCATGGCCCAGCCTGCCATCACCTTGGTGACCCCACAGGCTTGTGCAGCCAGAACAAATCCCCCTTGAGGCCTGTGGCTCACCCTGGGCAGGACAGTGAGTGCTGGTGCCCAGCCACCCAGCACTGGGCCAAAAAAGCAGACACTGGAGGCTCTCAGGCCACAGGAAAGGCTGCCCAAGGAGGGCTCTTGGGGCACAGTTGCTGGACAGGCTTCCAGCCACGGCTGGAGGAGAACTTTCTCCCAGCCAGCAGTTTGAACAGCAAACATTTGCACACATCCTGCTGAGCAGTGCACCAGAGCAGCTGCAGAGCTGCAATGGCTGCTCCCACAGCACAGCCTGGGAAGACTCCCACCAACCTCCTGTCCTCCTGTGGCCTCCCTTGGGGAGTTGGAGCCATGAGGTTTCAGCTCTTGGGGACTGTAATGCATGGGCCTCAAACCCCAGGAGATGTCCCAGCCACCAAGCTGTGCTGTGCCCTGCAGTGGGACCACCCTCCAGGCTGGAGCTGGGCCCCTCTGCAGCACTCAGGAGGCCAGAAGAAAACTCTGAAGGTAACAGCAGGAGCTGGAACCTTGTGCCGGGGACTCTCCATCGGGAGTGCAATTCCTGGGTGCTGGCTCCACTCTCAAAGCTTTTCAAGCACTTTGAGTTATTTCTGAATGTAAAACACCCCAGGAGGGCAATTAGCATTTAGCAGGCAGCCTCCCTCTGTCTTCTCTCGAGACACAAGCTGGCCTCAGCCCTGCTCTCCTTTCCTCCAGCTTACAAGGGAGGCAGCTGGGTGCTAACTGGGGAATTGTTACCAGGAGTGCAGCATCCAGAATTCCCAGCTCCTGTGACTGATCTGCCAATTCCCACAGTGCTAATAAGATGTGCAACGAGCTGCTCACAGGCTGGGGAGCTCTGGAGGGCTCACAGCTCACAGGAACACCTCCGTGACAACTCTCTTACTGTCAGGGTGAGAAAGGGACATCAGCACATCAGGCTCTTGCCCTTCCCTGTGGCCAGTGCACATCCCACACATCCCAACACAGAACCCACAGAGAGCTCAGCCATGGCAGCTCCACCAGGACATGGCAGTTTGAGCCATGCTTCTCCTTCTGAGCATGTGACAGCAGAAGATGTACAACAGAACACTTCAGAAGAAATAGGAGCAGTACACTGGGGACAGACCTGTGGCTTCAGCACACACACAAGAACACAGCAATGGCACAAAAGGAGCAGCTGGAACAAGTGGACAAGGCAGCAGTGCTGGGTAGCTTCTCTTTTGGAAGGTTTGCACACTTCCAGGCCAGGCTGTTCTGGTCTGGTGTGCCAAGCATCCCCAGCAGGCTTGTCCTCGAGTGTCAGTGCCAGGCAGGCAGCACTGAGCTGTCTCTCAGGAGGAGGCAAAGGGCTCCTGCCTCAGCGCGTCTTTAGCCAGCGCAGGGACACAGGACAGCAGCTCTCCAAAGCCCCAGAAAAGATGCAACCAACCTTGGTGAACTGGTGAACGATGATGTGCAGGCAGTGCCTCTTCATGTCCAGGGCCTGGGTCTTGTCAGCTGCCTCTAAAATCTAGAGCAGAAGCAAGGATGGGAGTTTCCCCCTGCACAGCTCAGGCGTGCAGCAGACACTGCTCTGCCTCACAGGAGGCAATTCCCTGAGCTGGGCAACACCTCCAGATTTCACTGCAAAGCTGAATCTGTTCTGAACCACTGAAAAGCAACCTTTGGGTTTCAAATGTGTGGAGTCCTCAGGAGAGCATCAGTGGGGAACTGCAGGTCTGCTTCAGAGCCAGGTCCCTGCAGTGCCTCAGTGAGACTGGCAAGAGCCAAAAGCACTTGAAGGTGGAATGGACTCTGCTTGTGTTGCAGAGTGCTCTGCCCACCTGGCAGTGACACTGGCAGCTTGCTTACCATGGAATACTTTCTGTTAGCTCTCTCTTCACTGCCAGCCCCTGCCACTATTACTGGTAAATCAAGACCAGTGCCCCATGCACACCACTGTTTGCCCTGGTACAAATGTCTACCAAAATGAGGGTCTGGGGTTGAGTGCTGAGCACATGGCACTGGTCTGCAGTGAGGGCTGAGGAACATCCTCCTGCTCAGCACAGCAGCACCTGGGACACAAAGAGCAGGGGAGGAAATCAAGCTGCTGCAGTCTGTGTGCCTACAAAGCTGTCCTCAGCAGGGTCTGTGCAGTCTCAGTGGGTGGCAGTTTGGGAGGGACTCAGTGAACCTGGCACTGGAGGTGCTCACTTAGCCCTTTGGCTTTCCTTTACCTAAATCAAGTGACTAATTACAGCTCCCTGGGGACAATTACCTGCAGTACATTCTCCACTGTGACATTCATTTCCAGATTCTGCTTGCAGTAGGCTTGCAGCCTGTTGTTGGAGAAGCCATAGTAGTAGGGAGCAGCAAAGAGGTACCTGTTCAGCTCACTAAGGAAAAGCTGCAGCACACTGCCTGGGAGCACAAACCAGTTGAAAATGCAGCAGGCCACAGAGCAGCCCTGCCAAAGCACCTGGAGGAGGCAGGGCAGCTGCTGCACAGGCACTTCAGCCAGGCTCTGGAGCTGCTCTGGGGTGAAGGATACAGGGAGTCCTCCGGGGGCATGTTCACCTCGCCGTAGTAGATGTATCTCAGCATGGACTCAAAGGCCTGCTTGCTGGGAACCATCTCCCCTATGGAGATGTTCACCTGCCCATCTTCTGGCATGAAGGAACGAAACATGGCCTCGAAGTAACTGCAGAAGGAAACAGAACTGATGTGAGATGCTCTGCAGCCTGCCTGAGCCCAGCAGCAGTCAGAGGCTCCTGTCGAGCACTGCAGCTTCCACAGGAGCAAATTCAGGTGACAGCCTGGGCAGAGCCACTGCTGAATTACTGCTTCATAGATGTCTGTCTGCAAATATAATCCCCCCTAATTTCCATCAGCACTACCTGAAATTCATCTCCTTCTTGAAAATTAGGACACTTGGTGCTTTGATTTTCATTTCATTTGCATAAAACCCAGCAGAGAGCTTAAAGAATTATGAATTTCCTTGGTGACTACAGGCTGCCAATCATGCAGGGTTGTTTTAACAGCTGTGAAATGCTTCTGGTAATGTACCACAGTGACTGATACTGAATAGCATGGCTGGGGCTGGGAAAAAACAAATGGTGACAACATTTGAAACAGAAATGTGCTGTGAACACTTCCTGCCTGGCAGGACACAAAGGTGCAGGTACCCAGAGCAGGCAAGGGAAGGACAAAGGCATCTCACACACCCCCTGAGGAGGCAGAAGGGTGAACTGCTTGCCCCTGCAGCAAAGCATGGGAACCATCTACCCTCTGTCATGCACCACTTCTTCTGAGGCCTGTTCACACCCAGCTGGAGTATCAGCAGATGAGAAAGATTCAGGTTTCACAGGACTCAAAATTCCTCACCCTCAGAAGACTCTTTCTGGCCTCAGTGGACATCTGCTGCTTTCCACCTCACTGAAAGTGCCTCACATTCATGGAATCACAGAATGGGCTGGGTGGGAAGGGACCTCCAAAGCTCATCCAGTCCAACCCCCTGCACTCAGCAGGGACATCCTCCAGTAGAGTAGGTTGCTCAGAGCCCTGTTGAGTCTCACCTGGAACATCTCCAGGGATGGGACCTCAACCACCTCCCTTGGCAACCTGTTGCAGTGTTCCAGCACCCTCCTAGTACAGAACTTGTTCCTCACATCCAATCCCAGTCTAATCTTCTTTAGTTTGCAGCCATTGCCCTCATCCTGTCACTGCAGGCCTCTGCAATCTCTCTCCATCCTTCTTGTAGCTTCCTTCAGGTACTGTCAGGCTGCTCTAAGATCTGCCTGGAGCCTTCTCCTCTTCTGCCCCCAGCTCCCTCTGCCTGTCCCCAGAGCAGAGTTGTTCTGCCCCCAGCTCCCTCTGCCTGTCCCCAGAGCAGAGCTGTTCCAGCCCCCAGCTCCCTCTGCCTGTCCCCAGAGCAGAGCTGTTCTGCCCCCAGCTCCCTCAGCCTGTCCCCAGAGCAGAGCTGTTCCAGCCCCCAGCTCTCTCAGCCTGTCCCCAGAGCAGAGCTGTTCCAGGCCCCTGATCACTTTCATGGTCTCCTCTCACCCTCCCCATCAGGTCCATGTCCTTCCTGTGTTGAGGGCTCCAGACCTGGACACAGTACTCCAGGTGAGGTCTCACCAGAGCAGAGCAAAGTGGTAGATTTCTGCATCCTTCCTGTGCTTTTACAAATCTTTTGTCTTGCACTGCAGCTTCTTACACCCCACCCAGAGAACCTCTACAGCTTTAATTTCCTTCTGTCTTTCCCTGCTGGGTAGTGAACTGAAACAAAATTCATCACTGTTGCTTAAAGGCTTCTCATAGCCATTGAGCAAAGCTGCATCTTGCACTTCATGCTACACAAAGTTCTTCCTTCTAAAACCAGGCAGGCACCCCCAGCCCCCCAGCCCTGCCCCTGGCACCCACAGCACCTGTTCCAGCAGAGAGTGGCTCACCTGGAGCGGGCTGCCAGGATGGCTTTGTGGGCTGGCCGTGGGTGCCCATCCAAGAGGAGGATGATGTCACAGAACTCAGTCCCAGCTCCTTCCAGGTAAGCCTTCATGTCCTGGATTAATGATGTTCCTAGAAGTTAAGGTCAGTCAGGTGGTTAAAGGCACCACAGCTCCAGGCACTACCAAACTAAGAGGGAGACCTGAAGGGAGGCTGTGGAGAGGTTGGTGCTGGCCTCTTCCCACAGCTCATTAGTGACAGAACAAAAGGGAATGGCCTCAAGCTGCAGCAGGGCAGGTTTAGGCTGGACATGAGGGAGAATTTTCTTCCCAGCAAGAGTGGTCAGGCACTGGCAAAGCCTGCCCAGGGAGGTGGTGGAGTCCCCATCCCTGGGGGTGTTTAAAGGTGTTTGGGATGTAGTGCTTGGGGTGAACTTTGTAGAGCAGGGTCAGTGGTTGGACTTGGTGATCCCAGGAGGCTTTTCCAACCTGGATGATTGTGTTTTGGGAGCCCTGGGGGGAGTCTGAGGCAGGCCCTCTGGAGCAAAATGAGCCTCATCCTTCCCATCACAATCCAATCACTCACTGCCCACCCCACACACCTCCCTGGCAGCTCTGCTTCCAAGCTGCTGACAGCAAGCACCAGCAGTGGCCACTGAAAGGTGTTCTCCACAGATAAGGCAATCAGGTTCTTCCCTACCTATTTCCAGTCAGCAGGAAGACAAAATTCTGTCTCCTAATGACAAAAGCTTCCCCAAATCCTCAATAAAGGATCCCACATTTTAATTGCTCTTTGGAAAGGGAGAGTAACTGAGGAACAGAGCACTTGGTCTGATCCAAACCTGCTCACACTTCAAAGTTCTCATTTCAGTTTCTTGGTCTTGAGCCCCTTGCGTGGTTCCAGCTCTGGATACAGGACCTGGCTCTGCCACTCTCTTGGATGTGGCACCTGTCCTCTCCCTGGGACAAATGCCACCCAAAGGCTTTCTACTTAACCTCCTGGGAGTGGCTTCCTCATCCCCAGTCCCCAGCTGCTATTGTGCAGAGTTGCCAAAGCAGACTGGCAATGCCTCTGAGCCTCTGGCCTCAGAACATTTGGTTGTTGGATTCCTTTGCCTGTGTCACCAGGATAAAATTCTGAGCAAGACTCCTCCCAGATCAGTCCTGGATGAATTCCATAGCAGAATCATAAATCAAATCTCCTCCTTGCACTGCACATGCCCACAGCTTAAGGTGAACCTCTTCCTCTGGTTAAAACCTAGGAGCAAGCCAACTCCCTGCTCAGTTTTGTTACCTCCTAGGCTGCTCACAGGGAACATTCACTGCCTGTGCTTTCACTCATTCCTCATTCCCCTCTCTTCCTCCTCTTTCTGAACAGAATCAGAGTGGTTTATGGCAAGAAGATCCCAACTGGATTTAACAAGACCCTTTCCAGGGAGGTGGTGGAGTCCCCATCCCTGGAGGAGTTTAAAAGCTGCCTGGAGGTGGTGCTGAGGGAGGTGGTGCAGTGGCAGTGCCTCAGCAGCAGTGGTTGGGTTGTGAGCTCTGGCTGAGCAGCTGGACTGGATGGTCTCAAAGGTCTCCTCCAAGCTCTGTGGTGCTGTCTGCCTGGGGACATTGCTCTGTCTGCAGCTCATTGCAAGAATCACAGAATTTGAGAGGTTGGAAAGGACCTCCAGAGATCACCCAGCCCAACCTCCCTGCCAAGGTAGGATCCCCCAGGGTAGTCCTCACAAGAATGCATCCAGGAGGGTTTGGAAAGCCTCCAGAGAAGGAGACTCCACAGCCTCTCTGGGCAGCCTGCTCCAGGGCTCTGTCACCCTCACTGTAAAGAAGTTTCTCCTCATGTTGAGCTGAAACCTTCTCTGTTCCAGTTTGCATCCATTGCTCCTTGGTTTATTGCTGCACACTACCCAAAAGAGCTTAGCCCCCTCCATTGCCCCCCACCCCTCAGAGCTTTGTAGACATTGATCAGATCTCCTCTCAGCCTTCTTTTTTCCACACTAAACAGCCCCAGGGCTCTCAGTCTCCACAGGGGAGATGTTCAAGTCCCCCAATCATCCTTGTGGCTTTCCTCTGGACTCTCTTCAGCAGGTCCCTGAACTGGGGAGTCCAAAACTGGACACAGTACTCCAGGTGTGGTCTCAGTAGGGCAGAGCAGAGAGGGAGAAGAAGCTCCCTGGACCTGCAGGCCACACTTTTCCTGATGCACCCCAGGATGCAGCAGGCCCTGCCCTAGCCTGGGGAACAGCCTGAGCACAGTTACACTGAGTGGAGCATGGTGGCCTTGCAGTGGTCTCCTTCTCAGGCTGCCCACAGCCTCAGCAAGCCCCAGCAGTGCCCCAGCAGCTCAGCCCAGGCTGTCCCCAGCCCCAGCAGCTCAGCCCAGGCTGTCTCCAGCCCCAGCAGTGCCCCAGCAGCTCAGCCCAGGCTGTCCCCAGCACAGCAGTTACCGATGTCGAGCGGCTGGTCCGAGTGTGTCCGCACCGGAGGCTGCTGCTTCCTGCGGACGATCTCCACTATGAGGGATGAAGAAAGATGCTCAAACTCCTTCATCATTATCACCTGATTAAAATGTGACTCCTTCACCACAAAGTTCAGGCAGTGCTCCTTAAAAACAACAACAACATTGGTGACAAATTACACCTTGCTGCATGAAGCCATCCTGCACCATGGCACAAATGCTGCCTCGGTACATGGCCAAGGAGGCAGAAGGCAACTCCTGGCCTTACACATGGGTCCTGCAGCTGGAGCTGCCACAGGGGCAGAGAAAGGCTTAGGTTGGAAGGGACCTAAGAGATTATCTACTCCAACCTCCCTGCCATGGGAACAGACACCTCACAACTAGCCCAGGTTGCTCAAGG
>VWYK01003367.1:6751-19551 GCA_013399775.1 Semnornis frantzii
TTTTTTTTTTTTTTTTAACTCTCTCACTTCCCTTCTGTTCTTTTTGTGTCTATATGGGGAACTGGTATGAGGAAAAAAAATTTACTTTGGAGAACTTCATACACAAAACAACATTTAGGTTACTTCCAGCTGTTGGATAGGGAAGTTGAGGGACAGAAAGCTGCAGTGATTTGCTTATGGCCATATGGGAAAACCAGTGAAAGAAAAAGGAGTAGGATTTGCATCTGCAGGTTCGGAATGCTTAAGGTCTTCTCTTGTCCTCTCCTGCTCTCCTGAATGTATAATTTCTGTTAATCTTTTACTGCCATAGTGCTAAAGAAGATCAGGGCAGTGTGTGGGCTGTTCCATTCATCCTTCTTCATCTCCCATATTGTCTGTCTTGAAGAAACGGATGACTAACATTTTCTACTCTTAACAAAGTAGACATATAAGAAACACAGAATAGCAGTCAAAATATTTGTATATTGTGGTATTACCCTGTTCTTTGAAACATATCTCTGGCAAAAGACAAGATGTTTAATGGCACCAAGATATCTCACATGGAGTACTAACTAGGAAGCATTTTTCTCACCGTTGTCTTGCTTTTGAGTTGGATTAACTCAGCAGGTGCATCAACAATCATGTCTCCCTGAAACTCCAGGGAGACAGCCCCTCTCCAAATGCTGCTGGCCACCTGTGACATGCAGAGAAGTACCATCACCTTTTACCTGGTTTCATGCACAGTGTAAGACATGAGAACAGCACGTAAAGGCTGAATGGTCTTTCACTAGAGTTATCGGAGGCTTTGACACTGCCTTCAAAACCGAACTCAGTAGCAGATCATATCCAGTTCAAGTATTTGCTGTTTCTTATAACTGATAAGTCGTTATACTGCTTGGCAGTTTTTGCAAATATTTTTGTTGGTTGTGATCTATGTGGGGTTCTCAGTCCCTCCCTCTGCTCCACTTTCAGCCCGAAGTTTGGCTAAACCTGAAAACTTCAAACAGAAGATAGGCAAAATCTAGTTTTGTGTTAGAACTATAAAAAAAAATGAACTTTTTTCTTTTTTTTTTTTTAATAAAGAAAACTGGAAGTTGACCACTGATCTTTTTCAGCACTGAGCAGCAAGGCTTAGCGCTTTCTCTTCATTCCCTGGTGCTGTGGAACCTCTTTCACAACCTCAGCTAATCAGCAGCTCTTAACAAAACCCACAATTAAGTTGGCTGATCTCCAGAGTAAAGAGTCTTACGTACACAGAGAAATAACCTTTACATACATCAAAGCTGCAGTCCATATCCATCAAATCCCCAATCCGAATGGTCCCAGCTTTTTACTAAATTGATGTTAAGATCCTGACTTGGCTGTTGCATCACCTTTCTGCAGTGTACTCAAAGCAGCTGACAGATCAGAACATCCCAAACTTTCAGGCAGTTCACATCACAGATAGAAACATAATGGTTTTTTTTTCCCTTTTCTCTAAATGGGCTATACTGAACGCCCACACACACTTTTGGGTCTGATCTTTGAAGCTTATCTGTGATTTACTTTCTCCCTCCAGGCAGTGTAAGTCTGAAAGACATAAGTGCTTCTGAAATGGAAAGTTCTCAAAGCACAGTGTGCTAAATGTCTGAAACTTCTGCCTGTATAACACTTGTTCTCTGGATATACTGAAGTCAAGGGCTGTCACTCTGGCTGCTTTCACCAAGAAGGCAAAACAATGTTTAATCTCTTTTTTAAGAGTCTCTGGGTTGCTCTAAACCTCTCGATGTTTAAATTATTTAATTAATGTATTTATTCTGCAAGTCTCTGTGGTAGCAAGGGAACTTGTCTTTGCTGGTATTTCTGTACAGCAATATGGAGAAAATCAGCAGTATTTCTTACTCCTTATTGTTTGTAGTCCAAGGTATAATGCTTCGTCCATGGTATAAGTCACTGAGGAAAAAACCTTGAATTTCAGATCATATTTAATTGTCTGCTTATAAAGCTCTGGGATGGTAAGATGATAAATTGCCTTAGTACTAGTAGCATCTTTGTCTCTCATGTAATAATTTACCACTGTTGCTTTAAAAAATGGAAATTAATACATATGGTTGTTCTTTTATAGATACACTGTTTGCACTTCTAGCAGTAGTTGTTTTAGTTACAGCGTCCCTTCCAGCTAGTAATGCTGAAACACTTTACATGCACTTCTGAATTTAATCTCCTTCTTTTATCCATAGATGAAGTGGGAAAGGTGTTGTTTCTTCCCTGACAAGAGCAATGTGAAAATGGTAGTTTTTTGCTCCTGTTGAAACTCCCAGTTTACATTTCTGGAGAAGATAATATATATTTATGTAGCGAAATCAAAACCACTGTTTTCTGCACAACGGCACAGATTTTGGTTTTTGTTTGTTTTTTTTAATGTGATATACTTCTTGTTCTGTGACTGTTAACTGCATCAGACAAGAAGAAAGCACAGAACAGTATGTAATTATAAACAGATTCATAGGCACTGGAACACTTCAGAAGTACAAGAACTTAAACTATATCTAGAGACAGTTTTTACAGTAAAAGTACATAAAAGCAACTGCCTTGTTTTGAGTACATTGCCTATCTTAAGGTATTCTGTTGTTTCCCCCTTATTTTATATTCTAAGCTTATCTTTTCCACAAGTTGAACAACTTGTTTTCCAGGGTCACAACACTGAAACAGCACTGATTTCCCTTCCTGTAAATTAGAAAAGAAAGTGAAACTTGAGTTTGAATTGCATCATATAACAGGGAAGACTATGAAAGTAAAAGGGATCTGAAAGTTAGTAAGGTAAAGCAGGCAATAACCATAGATGACAAATTATCTGTTGCAGAGTTGCATTGTGACATGGAACCTTTGAACAGTTAAGCCGTGTCCTCAGCTAAAGAATAAATAAACAGCAAGGTGCATGAACAGTAAAACAAAGGTTTTTCTCCTGGTCCTGAACTGGGAAGGGTAATAAGAATGAAGGGAAATGGAGTAAGATGCAGGAGTCCTTAATCTGCGTCCCAGATCCATGCTGTGTGATCTGTACCTCTGTCTGCATCTCACTTACCCATATGTAAAATAGAAATATTTTATCCTGCCCTCACAAGGATACTGGAAAAGAAAAATTGATCAGATTTAACCAGACTCAGGCATGCTTGAAAAACACCTGTAAATACAGCGTAGATCTCCCCATTGCTGCCTTGTTTGCTTTTTCCCCTCTGTGCATGCTTCTTGTTCCTGGAACTGAGGCAAGTTCCAGAGCTAGCATGGGTCTGTGCTGCTGGCAAAACAAAGCAGGTGCAAATTATGGTGGAAATGAAATAGCTGGTGCTTGGAGGCGGTGGAGTGCCCAGTTCACCTCAGGGTATATGTCTGTGTTCACAAAACATGGCTGTCACGCACACCCTGATTCATTAGATGTGTTATCCAGCAAACAAGAAACCTAATCATATTTTAGTAGGAACATTCTTATGATAAACTCTGCTTTAGTGAAACTCCTCGCATAGTGCAATTTCTCCCGGCCGTGTATATTACATGGTGAAGAAAAGCTACCCCGCTGCGTATCAGAAGGCTGTAATTTCATTTAGGGGTTCTATTGACATCATAAACTGCAAGAGCAGAGCTCAAGTGGCTATTTAAGTCATAGGAACTTCAGACTGAAATTACTGCCAGGCAGTAACCAACCCTCCCCCCACAGGCCCCTGTGTATGTACTTTGCGTTTTCATCTCTCTGCCTATAAATAATAAATCTCTTCAGTGGCTTCAGAAGGGAATGGTTCCAAAATACCAGTGTTATCCACCGCCCTCACCATTGGGGGCACCTTCCTGACAGGCAGGGAATGGAACAGGAGTTGCAAGCCAAAGTGGGACCATGCCTGGAGATGGCTCTACTCTGGCTCGCGAGGCACTGGCTGTCTGTGAGCAGCAGCAGGTGAATGGGCCTATGCTCGCTAGTGAGGCAGCTTGTTGCCATTGTAGCAGACATACCTGACCTTTCCCACTCATAAGCAGTAGATAGTGGCCCTGGCACATGGGAAGATAAATGCACCATGCCACCTGTGATGCACCAGGCTACGGTCTCCTATTTATACTGCATCTCGCTGAAATTGCTCACTGCAGCCTCAGCACTGCCCTGATGCTGGGAGAGGGCCTGGCACTTCCCCAGGTCCTTGCCTGGGAAAGCAGAGATGGACTTCTCCTCAGTGGGACCAAAGCAAAAAGAAATCTCTCCTTTTTTTTTTTTTTTAGGTAATGCACAAAACAGCAATTGCACTGACAAAAGGTCATAGATTTCATCCATATGAACTTGTTTCAAGAAAAGAGTGAAGTCAGGGAGTGTTTGCTCTTTATCAGGAAAGTGAGGTTAACCATTCATTAGAGCTTTTTATGGAGCCTCGAATTTAAGCCAGGCAAAGGAATAAACTTTCAGTAGGACAAAGAAGAATCATTAGTTTTGTGTGCTGTAGATACCCAGCACAGGCTTTTTAATTTGACTATCTGAAAACCAAAGCACCCTGAGTTCATGTAAATGTTAATCTTTATTTCCTTTATCCTCATTTTTTCCAGATAATGGGAAAGAAATATTTTTTGTACTCAGTGTTTTTGAAAATGTGGGTGCAAGATAGATGTTAAATTACCAGTGGGAACAGAATTAGTATTTATTTTCTCTGAACCAGTTTGTCCCTTCTTACATTTCATGTAGCAGAACGATGGTTCACCATGGTAAATTTTAGAAAGCACTCAGTTATATTATTATTTTTTCCATTCTTTATAAAGGAAACTTTATTTTGCTTTTGGACCTAGCTTTGTCCTGGAAAATCAATTAAATTGTTGCCTCTGCTTTTTGAATGCCACCAGTCTGTGATTTCTGAGACCGTGGTAGGGCTTAAATGAAACAGCAGCTTTGAAATTAAATAAACAAGGTTTATATAGTTATTAGACGTGGCAGTCTGCAGTAGCAAGGCAGACTTTTCTGGTCTGAAGGTAAGCTGTTCACGCTTGCATTTCATCTGACCGTGAGCAATAAACTTCACTTCTGAGTCTGGAGAGGCAGTTATCCTAGAGAATATACTTTCAGTATTCTGTGAGAGCAGCTCACACGCAGTGTAAATGGGAAAAGCAAAATTTGAACTTTGTGTTGGTGCCTGAGGGAGGGGCTAGGGGTACAGGTGTCAGTAACATCTCTATTCCTGTGCAAAAATGCTCTAGCCAGGTCTTTTTGTGCCATTTGTTACCCACTTCCCTCTGCTTTATGGACTTCTGAACCTTGTTATGACTGAAGTGACTATGGTGACTGTGTGCATACTGCAAGTGTGAAAAAAAATGAAGTCCACAAGCTGTGGGTAACAGCAGATCAGACAATACAGCAAAATCAAAATAGGATGTTATATGCCAAGACATGGAGTTCTCATGGTTCTTAACTCTGTACAAAATAACTGGAAGTGGTTACAACTTCCTTCATTTAGTATCAAGGGCTGAATATGTTCAGTGAGATATTGACTGCTTGATGGCATGCATCCTAATTTCAGGACGTGATGTCCTGGCATGAAGATAGTGTAGCCTTTTGTCCCACTGAGTCTTGAGTGCCTGAAATCTAAAGCTATGTTACTGTGTGTTGGTGTCTGTCCAACAAAGATGTGTGTTCTACTTGTACCATGTGGAAAAATGAATAAAATATCTAAAGTTAAAAAACAATCCATAAACACCATATGCACATACATACTGCATGCAGAACTTCTCTTTGAAAATATTACAATGGGACACCCTTCCAGATTCTGATTGTAAAAGACTGTAACTTAATTTCTTGTACAGGTTTTCAGTCAAAAAATAGCTGCAACAGAGTCTGTTTCTTTCAAATCAGCAAAAGTGTAATAGAATGGAGAATGATCTTTAAAAGGAAATATCAATCTGTCTGTCTAACAGCGCTTATAAAACTACCAACCTCTCAACTTTTAGGCGCCAAAAACTAATTCGCACTTGGGGATACTGAGGGAGAAACTGGTGAGGTGACTAATCTAATGCTGTGCCCTGATGGGGCCAAGACTGAGTCTCCTGCTGTAGCTGCTTTGGTTAACTTGCCAGAAAAACTAATACAGCCTGCATGTGGACTTGGGAGTGGAGGGCTCTGTGGGTTCCTTAGTCATGTGGAGATGAAGCTTGCTGCTTTAGAGCCTTTCTGAGCAATCATACATGGTCATAGGTGAGAAAGGGGCTTGTTCCTAGCTGTGGAGCATCAAACTTCTTGCGGCATGTGTCTTGTGAGGGTGGCAGCATTATTTCTGCTGAATGCCTGGCTCACAAAAAAACCCAAAAAATGTAAGAAGTTTGAGTGCTCTTTTGGTACCATCTCCTGTTTGCTACAGTAGTACTGTAGTTTGTTTTTCTGGCATGACACCGCAGTGGTCATTCTAAAATTTGAGAGGAGCTGTGGCACTGGGTTAGGAATGAGGTGAATGACATTGCTGCAGCGGGGGAAGAACAAAGAATATCTGATGTGCTCTTTCTTCCCAACTCTGAGATCTGCATTTGGGTTTAATATTAGAGAGGATCACTTAGAATAACTGTGATTGGCAATTTTTACTTTCTAATGACTTTAAATGACCTGTGATGTATTAAACGCAGCAGTTTTACTCCATAGCATGACTTCATTGTGAGACTTCCTGCCACCACTTGAGTGAGGAGCGCTGGTGACACTACTTCATCTATATTGCTGCTTTCAGCTTGTGATACCCTGCCATGCAGGGAATGCTACAGCTGATTTTACTTTAGAAATATTATATCAATGAGACTTGATGCTCCATAAAATTGACTGCTCTGTAGAGCAAAGACACAAGTACAAGGGTAACCTGAGTCACTGGCTGTGTTTGGATGTGGTTTTGCATACTTTTGTGGGCAAAAGATGTATACTTGACAAGAGGAAGTGAAATTCTTCTCTGTTGATCAGTAGAAGGCAGGTTTAGTGAGAAGATATCAGATGGGCTTGAATGAATTTTTGTAATTCTGAATGTAGCTAGGAAATAGAGCTGAATGATGTATAGGGAACTCCTCTGTCAGTGTGGAAAATTAGAGATTTGAACAAGATGAGTTTAATACCGAAATTAAAAGGGAAGAAGTTTATGATTAATAGGGTCTTGTACTTGTACTTAAGTACAATTTTGGAGGCTTAGGAAATGATCCTTGGGTAAATGTGGGTCTGAGGCCTTAAGAGGAGAGGAGTGGCCTCACAGGAAACCCCATCTGGTTTGTCTCTTCTCGAAGACCCAAAAATTTTACACAACAGACATAAAATAGACGAGGTAAGTCTTCAATTTCAGAAATTCAGAGCATCTTCTAAAATATTTTACAACATTGAAATGATGAATCAGAAATAAAATGTTTGTTGAGCTGCAGCAGTCTTTTCGTTCATCTCAACTTCAGTTGTGCACCTGGAGTGACTTAGTTGTTTCAGGGCAACACATGTCCCTTCTGGCTCTACTGCATATACTTAGCTGAGCAGTGCTGAATGCTGGATGTGGAGGCCAGGTTTTCTCACCCTCCGTTCTGAAACATCAGTTTGTAACTTATACATGGCAAAATATGCAGATAGAAGAAAATTGTCTCATCTTACACGGCAACAAGTGCAGCTTATAGTCATTGAAATTAATCGCTGGCCTGTGAGGGAAATACAAAGAAAATTATTTTGTAGAAGCTAGAAGAAAAGGGTAAGATTCGCAGCTTACTTGCTATCTTTATTCTAGGCAAATAATTAGCTGTTTTATTATATTCTAAGGAACTTCAGAAACTTGGGTTGTATTCTCGCCTCAGGAATGGTGAGGTTCTATGTGTTTTGCCTTATGCACTTCTATTTTGAAATTTTCCTTCACAGTGAGGATTAATTCTCCTTTGAACACCTTTTTTTTTTTTTTCCCTTCCCTTTCCCTGTGTAAGAGGAAGGCCATGTTCCCATACTGATGTTTTCTGAATTAAATTATCTGTGTAAAGTTGGCAAACACAGAATAATTACTTCTAATGCAGAATTTGCAATAGGGAAGTTTTATTAGAAATGGGGAAAGTGCAACTCTGGTCGTTGTCTGCCTCCCTCCAGAGTCCACTTTCCTTTAGATGGCACTCCCACATTGACTTATGCACGACCTGAAACAGCTGTTTGTGATCTGTCATCTATGCCTTGAACTATGATGGAGAGCCTTAGGAGTTATATTAATTATGGTGTCCACATCCTCTCTTCATTATAAGTTCAAAATTGCTGTTCAAATATTTCATAATCAAAAATGAATCCCAGTCTACCTGTTCCAAATCATATATTATGCCCTCTGGGAATGAATCCCAAATCCCTGTTACAATTTGGATGCTCTCTCCTCTGGGTATTGATTACAAATTCTGGTTATTGTTCACATACTTTGTCATAGGGGGAATTAATCTCAAGTTCCCCTGTACTGTTCTGGGAATGAAAGCTATCTATAATTAAGATTTTTCTATTAAATGGATATTGACGATTACCTTTTCCATCTACATTTCTGGGTTTATCTTCTGGCAGAAAAACTTCATCTGAGCACATGGAGAGATTTTTTTGTGCTGAGTTTTCTGTGTTGCAATTGCTGACATTTTGCAGGAGCTGGAGGCATAGCCGGGGCATTCTCTAATGTTGATGTTGGGTAAGAAGATGCAAACATTTTCACAAGGACTCAGCAAAGTGGAGCAAATAGGACAGCTGAATAAAACCAGAAGTGTTTTATCAGATACATGGAGGAAGACGTGAGCATGCAGTTTAGTCATTGTGAAGCCTTCTACAACTGCAAACCAGTTGCCACGTGAAACCGCAGCAATTATGTAGAAGGGAGGAATAATTTGTCCTCCTTTGCAGCAGAGGGTAGCATGAAAATACTGTGGTGAGAAGTAGCAGTGTAAAAACAGCAGAGAGACCCTGTGTTTTTGATGTGTGAATCTGTGTTCTGTTTGATTAGTTCCAGCAAGTTTGGCGACAAAAACAACTGCTTTTATTTCCATGTAGCGGCAGTTATTTTCCATTTAACGATGCAAAGCACAGAGAAGAAAAGTTCTGTAGCTATGTCTATTCCTCTTTCTTCACGGGTGGAAAATTGGATCAGAATAGCCCTGAATTTCAGATAAGTTGGAATCTGGACCTAGGTTTTCGCATTTCAGACCCATCGCTGCTGTTAATAGACATGGTGTTACCAGTGGCAACAGTTGGCTCACTCATTCTTTCACACTTCAGAAGAGATCCCCGTTTCCTTTTTTCTCCCCTCTTCTTTAGCAGTGGGCAGCCCTGCAACCTTTTGATCATACCGACTTTGCACATTACATGACTGAACTCAGCTATGCCAAACATCCTTTTAGAAAGTTTGACATTTGTGCCTTTTGAAAAAAGAGAGGGAGAGAGAAGGAGAGAGGAGAAAGAATGAATCCTGGCGGCTTACTCCTGCCCTTTTGATTAAGAGTGCAGTAAGTCAGCAGAAGAGGTGGAACTTTTAACAAGCAGGGGGGCGCACAAGCCAGTTATGATCTGTGATGTGTACACACAAGCACAAAGAGGAAATGAAAGACAATGATGTAAGGTAGATAAGGCATCAGAAATCACTACAAGAAATTAATTTATGGAAAGTGTACAGTGACAATCAAAGAGACTAGACGAGATAAAGAAGACCTTTGATACTGTCCTAAACCAGGTGAAGGAGGCTAACCTCAGGAACTAACATGGCCCCTTTCAGGCCTAGTAATTTTAATTCTGCTACACCTTTGTTTCTACTAATTCCCTTGCAATTGCTATCCTATCCTATCCTATCCTATCCTATCCTATCCTATCCTATCCTATCCTATCCTATCCTATCCTATCCTATCCTATCCTATCCTATCCTTCTATTTCTTTTTCTATTCTATTTCTATTTCATTCCATTACATTATGTTCTGTGATCAATTTTGTTGTAACCATTAATACTTCCAGTTCTTCCAATTGTTTGCCCACCTCTCTTCTTCCAGTCTTGGAGATGGTGCAGATTTCATGGAGCTGAAATGATATTGGCATGCAAAGACAGCAAAGACAGCAGGGATAAGGCTTAGCTATTCCAGTATTTGCAAAGGAAGACAGCAAGAGAAGGCTATTGCATAACTTTGGACAAGTCATAAGACTTTGTTATGTCTTTTAACTCAGTACCTTCATTTACTTAAAATGCCAAAGGCTACTTGGAAAAAAAAAAAAAAAGTGTCCTAGCTTTGAAATGAGTTAGAAAACTGCCCAGCTTGCCCCCTTCCCAATTTGGTCACCTAGTATTCCACTACATTTTAGAAACTTTAGCTTCCTCTTTCTGTTCCTTCAGAAAAGAGACAAATCTCCCAAGAAAGTTTTCATTACTGCTCTTGGGATAGATGGTGTTTGCATTGCCTGGGGATACACAACACATTCTGGGAAGAGATGTGTCAGGTGGGCTCTGTGATAAGCTTGCTGTGCTGGACTTGAAGTGACCCAAAGGGGCATCATCATGTTGGTATTGCAGAAACTGTGGCTGATCAGTCCTTTTGAAGAGCAGTTTCATAGCTCAAGCATGTTGTGTGCTTCAGAGTCCACCCCACCCAGCATTTTACTTCAGACCGAAGCAGATGTCTACTGAGGTATAGAGAAAGGCTTTTGCAGAGATTTATTTACATCTGCCTTCATTACTGGGTTAGTCTTTTCTGATAGCTCCTTGGCAGTTATTTTTTAAGGAGAGAGAGGGAGGAAGAAAAAAGAAAGGAGAAGAGGTGTGTGAGGAGAAATAGCAGGCCAGATGGGGCTCTTTCAAAGTTCTAAAGAAAAAGTAGTGAGTGTTTTAAAGTTTGCCATGATGTGTAAAATAGTTCCCAGCATGAAAATCCATATTGATTTTTTTCTTCATTTGTATAAAGATTACTCTCAGAATAGAAAGGCTTTGACATTTTGCCTTCTCATGTACTTAATCAGTCATTTGTGTCATCTACTCTTACACACATATGTGCTCTGTCTTCTGTCCATCTGTCAGCAGAGACAGGTTACTTGCTACTTCATCCAGATCATTTGTAGTGCATCAGGTAATGGATAATGGTTTTGGAGGCCTTGATGCAGCTCTGGTGGTCACGGAATGTGTGGTTATAGGGAAGACGTGCTTTGGGGGGTGACAAGAGTGGATAACACAAATGGCTTACTCTCATACTACCATGATGCAGGTGGTTACCACTCATACCAACCTGCAGTAGTGTGTTTGCTTTGGAAAACCAAAGATTTCTATGTCATCATGAGCTGGAGTTTACCATTAGACTCCTTGTCCTTCTTTTCACTTAGCTTCTCAGAAAGGTACTGTTTTGTTATGTTTTGTTTGGGTTTGTTTTTTTATAAATAAATAAGGATGGGGTTTTTTGCCTTGGCAAAGGTAGTCACAAATAACCTGACCGACAAGATGGCGTGAAAAGAAGTTTCTCTTTCACATTTTCATACATGTGTCACTCACAATGAGATTTTGTGGCTGGTGTGGTCAGCAAAGAATCGTGTGGCCAGAGACAGAGAACTTAAGGGAGAATCTTTCAGTGAGGAGTGTTGACTTTCCTGCAGTGGAAGTGTAAGTTGGAGGACCATAGGGTCTTGCTGTGCCACCCATAAGGTCTTGCTGCTTGACTTTGTAAACAAGCACTCCTGTTGCTTGCCAGGATTCTCTCAGGTTCTCCGGACTTTCCTGTGGCAGACCTGGCCCTGGTGGTGGCAGCTTCCCCTTCTCTGTCAGCATTGTCAAATGGCTGTTTTGTAGGGGGAAGAAGGCAGCCAGCCGGTAGCTGGGCGTCGTTGGTGCTTGCCTTACTCAGTGTCATTGCATTGAAGAGAGATCCTGTAGAACAGCCCAAGGGTGGTGGAGGCAGCTGAACCTTGTGGGGATCCATGCCTATACCTCTGGGAACATGGAAGCAAATGGCTCACAGAATCCACTTCCAAATGGCTGTGCACAGAGGGGCTTGCTGAAGCTGTATTTTTAATGTGGTTGAGTATAAATGGCCCATTTTTACCTCTGCATACATCATCTACATCATCCCTTCACTTCCTTCCTCTTTAAGTGATGTCTTATGCATAGATTTGTCATTTACGCTCCAACTGCATTTTGCATTATTACATTTTAATGATATTTGAAGTTCTTTCATACATATTTGAGTTCACTGGTATAAATGAAAAGAGAGAAATAATCAGCATACTTGGTTTATCTGATAGCATAAAAATGTTATATCATAACTTTGGCAATTTCTTGGATAAGATCGAGCACAGCATCAAGTGTGCTAAGAGAGGGTCCAAGTACATCTGTCTGTCTGAATGGCTCCTAAGCTAGGGTCCTTCAAAGTCAACAGCTGAACTTTATGGCTGGACGCATTCCTGTGTGACCTGCCTTAGGTGGTCCTGCTTTGCAAGGGGTTTGAACTTGATGTTCTCTGAAGGTTCCTCCCAACTCCTCACATTCTGTGATTCTATGATTAGACAGTTTGGCCCCATTCGTACCTCAGGTTAAAAAAAAAAAATTTAAAAAGTTTAACCATATCTACACCTTAAGTTTTGTAACTCACAGGTTTGGTTAAAACAAAACTGAGGTTGGAGTGGCCCTTGACCTTCATTGTATTTTGTAAAAATTAACGTCTCATATATAGACTTTCATTGAGGATGCTTGGCATGATCTAGAGGATCTAACCTCCTCCACCCCTTATCTCCTGCCGACTTACAATCTGTTATAATCTATTAGGAATCTTGAGGCTTGAGGGCAGAAATTTGTGTAGGGATAAAAGATGCTTTCATGTTAGTGCTGTGGGATTTTTTTTTTTTTTTT
>VWYK01003371.1:7314-23921 GCA_013399775.1 Semnornis frantzii
CACTGAAGAGATTTCAGCCTTACAAATGCTATTGCCAGCAGCAGAAGTGAAGGAAATTTAGGGCAATTGTAGCCTTGGACAGTAACCTGTACCAGTGGGAGGTGTCCCTGCCCATGGCAGGGGCTTGGAACTGGATGATCCTTGAGGTCCCTTCCAACCTTCCCATTCTATATTTTAAATCTTGGCCTTGATTTTTAACTTCTCTGAAGCCCAATGTTTGCTGTCCTGCAGACTTTACACTCTCAGAGTATTGTAAATGTTCCAAGGGGACACTAGGGAGAAGTTGCCCAGGGAGGTGGTGGAGGCTCTGAGCAACCTCATCTAGTTGGGGATGTCCTTGCTTATTGCAGGAGGGTTAGGCTCTCATAGAATGGTTTGGGTTGGAAGGGACCCTAATGATCATTCAGTTCAAACTCCCCACCATGAGCAGGGACACCTCCCACTAGCACAGGTCACTCAGGGCCTCATCCAACCTGGTCCTGAGCACCTCCAGGGAGGTCGTGGAGCACAGAACATGGTCAAAGATCACATTGTGTGCATCAGTGCTCCACAGCCTCCCTGGGCAACCTGTCCCAGTGTCTCCCCACCCTCACTGTAAAGAATTTCCACCTGATCTCCAGTCTCAATCTCCTCTGGCTCTAGTCCTTGAGGCAGACTAGGTGAGCTTGGGGGATCCCTGCCAACCAAGGGCATTCTATGGTTCTGTGAGCTGAACAAAGCTGGGCAGGAGTTGTCGTCAAGGAGTTGTTTGTGTACAAGTAACATGCTGGCAAATACAAAATGACCTGAAAGAATTACTGTTGGGCTGCACATTGAAGCCCAAGAAGATATTTGGATCTGGATTTGTTACCTCTTAGCTTCCTCTTGGTTTTACATAAATTCAAAATCGAACTGCTGGGATTGCCAGTAATGAGTTCAAATGATTTTCTGTCCCATGACAGAAGAGCAAAGGAATATATAGGTTTTGTTTATTAAATTATTGGGATGTGTTCACTGATAAATTATTTGGCTAAATTGGGTTTGTTGGAGGTCTCAAAAAGCAATCAATAGAGCCTGCAGAGAAAGTCCAGGCTTGTTACGACTGCCCTTGGTAGCTTCCTATTGATTAGACACAAATATTGAGCTTAATGACAATAAATGACATTAAATGTTAACCATAACAGGAGTGGAACACTGCTGAAGTAATTTTTGGTTGTTGTTCATCCTGACTGTAAAGTGAAGTGTTCATTCCAAAGAACATTAATCCTAGTTTTGGGATGTGCTCAAACATTCAGGATTTAATGCAGTTTTCCAGTGGCGTGGACACTGTAAGTGAATTACTGCCTTGGCAGGGCTCTGGAAGTTCAGGCAGCTGGCCAAGATTTTGTCCTTTCAGGACTTTCTTCATACAGAAATGCAGGGTTACAGTGCTGGCTGGAGATGGTAGAATGACAGTGTTAGGAAGGGACCTCTAGAGATTGAGTCCAACCTCCCTGCCAGAGCAGGACCACCAGGGGCAGGAACACATCCAGATGGGGCTTGACAGGGCTCCAGAGGAGACTGCACAACCTCTCAGCAGGAGGAGCTGAATTCCCAGTTCCAGAGAGACAGGAGTCTGCTGGAGGGAGTAGAACAAGGAACAGTTGGTGCAAGCTGGAACCCAGGAGGTTCCACCTCAGTATGAGGAGAAGCTTCTTTGGTGTGAGGGTGCTGGAGGCCTGGAGCAGGCTGCCCAGAGAGGTTGTGGAGCCTCCTCTGGAGGCTTTCAAACCCACCTGGATGCATCCTGAGTGACCTGCCTCAGGTGCTCCTGCTCTGCCAGGGGGTTGCACTTTGTTGTGCCCTTGAACAAGATGCATGTTGGGTTTTTTTTTACTCCTATGCCTCATTTTCCTGCAGGATAAAACAGGCTAATACTTAACCTACTTCTTGGGAGAGTTTCTAGTCTAAATGTGTCTCAGGTGCATTGGGTTCTTTGGACAGAAATGCTTTGTGGATGCCAAGGATTGTGACTAATGTTTGCCTGGCAGCCTGGAGAAATGCCCTTTCTGGGCTTTTGATTTTGTGCCATTTTAGGCAGAAACGTTTGGGTGAAGTGCCCTTGCTGTGCAGAATGCCATCAGCAGTGGGGGTTGGTGTGTTTGATGTGACTGGGAAGCAGGTGGTTACCTCTCTGCTTCCAACTGCTGTAAATATTAATTGCTGCTCACTTGTCTGCCTGGAGAACAGAGGAGTTTACTGCTGCAGCCTGGGAGTTAGTGACCAGCAATGGCAGGGGTGTGCAGGTTATGCTTGGTGTGAGGAGGTGAGGGGAAAAGCTGTGATGGGCAACAAACTGACAGTCCAGAATGTAAAGCAGAGAGGCAGGGATGACAAAGTCTGGTTATGCTTCACTGGAGGAGGAGAAAGGAATTCGTGGCATGGTTTGGGTTGGAAGGGACCTTGAGGATCATCTAATTCCAGCCCCTCTGCCATGGGCAGGGACACTTCCACTATTCCTCTGGGGCTCTGTGAGCTCTGCAGTGAGAGCTGAAAAGAAGTGAAGGCAGAAAACAGTGAAACCCAGGATGAAAATGGGGAAGCAAAAGCAAAGGCAGAACCAGCAGCTGCTGTGTTGCATGGGATTTCTTCTCCCCAGAGCATCTTCTGGGAGCATCAGGGATGGGTAACATCAGCTGTGTCCATCTTCTTCTTGGAGGCTGCAGGACTCAGGGGGGGTCCTGGGAGTCTGCAGCTCTTGGAGCTGTTTCTTTGCCTTTGATTCCTATGTTTGTTTTGAACAAAACCCCAACCTGGGGCTATCTTAACTATTTTATTGTTACCATCTGTAACTACAAAAGTGACTCTGACACCTAATAGTTGGAACAAAAGGAAATGAAAATCACCAATTCCTTTATTCTTTGCACTACTGGCAAGGTGCTTTGACTGTGCCACATCACCTGCCTTGTGCCAGCCCCTGGGTTTGACAAGAAGGGCAAGGAAGCTGGGGAAGGTTCTGGAAAACAGGGCTGGGGAGGAACAGCTGAGGGCAGAGCTCATTGCTCTCCACAGCTCCCTGAAAGGAGGCTGCAGTGAGGTGAGGTTGGTCTGTCCTCTGACACTAGGGAGAAGAGAAAGGAGAGGAAATGGCCTAAAATTGTGTCAGGGGAGGGTTAGGTTGGAGATTGGTAACAATTCCTTTGCTGCAAGGGCAGTCAGGGATTGGCAGAGGCTGCCCAGGGAGGTGGTGGAGTGCCCATCCCTGGAGGGGTTCAAGCACAAGGCTTAATGGCCATGGTGCTGTTGGTTGGGCTCAGTGATCTTAGAGAGGTCTTCCCCCTCCCAAACAATTCTGTGGCATTTTAGCAGCCTGGGGTTAGTTTCTCACTAAGGGAAGGGTGTTGATTAACTTCTTACTTAATGAGAACTCATCAGCCTTTGATGTGGGTTGGTTGTTACCTGGTTTGAATACTTTGTGATCTTCCCATCCACACCAGGATGTTACTGTGAGATTCTTAGGGCACATCTCACTTTTTCTTTCTAGGTTTTTGTGTGAATGTTTAGTTTCAGATCTGAAGTGACCTGAGAGCAGGATATTGTGTGTGGTGTTGTTTTTTTCTCTTGCTGTGCTTCCTTTGTTGTTTCTCAACAGTATTTTTTTTTTCTTTTTTCCAAGGCTGTGATCAAAATAATGCTGTGAGCAGCCCTGGTCTCACTTTCCCTAATGATGGGAAGTGATATATCAATCCACACCATTATCAATCACAGTCCCCTTGTCAGCTGGGGAGGATTATTTAATGCTTTGCAACACTTTTATTTGCTAATGAATGGGGCTTCCCCTCCCCCCAGATTCTGTGAGAAGTATTCATGTTCTGTTAGCTTATTTCAGGATGGAAATGATTGATGTTGCTCTATTTTAACCAAAACACTTCTGCCCGCTCCTGGTTCTTCCTCTCCTAACTCTTCCCCCCCCTTCTGCAAGGACTCTTCATACAGTTGATGCTGGATGGCTGAATTATGTAATTTGTACGTCAGTGATCACTCTCTGAGCTGCAGGATGTGATCATCAAACCAATTTGGTTAAGCCTGCATTGCTCTGCATAGAACAGACCTGCAATCACTCTGAGCTGTGCACAGGCACATACAGAAGCATGGCTTAAAGTCATGGTACAGCAAGCATTAGCTGGAAAGAAAAAGCCAAGTTGAGAAATGGCACAGGCCCCCAGCATGGTGGGGCTGGAGGGGACCTCTGGAGCTCATCCAGTCCAACCCCTTGATGCTTGCCCAGCATCACAATGTCTGGGTGGGGTTGGGATCTCTCCAGAGGAGACTCCACAACCTCCCTGGGCAGCCTGCTCCAGGGCTCCAGCACCCTCACACCAAAGGATTTTCTCCTCCTGTTCAGATGGAACCTCCTGGGTTGCAGTTTGTGCCCAGTGCCCCTTGTCCTGTGGCTGGGCAGTACTGAGCAGAGCCTGGCCCCAGCCTCTTGCCCCTCACCCTTTAGCTTCTGCTGAGCATTGCTCAGCTGCCCTCTGGGGCTGCTCTTCTGCAGGCTCTCAGCCCCAGGCCTCTAAGCCCTTCTCCTTCTCAGTGATGTTCCAGGCCCCTCAGTATCTTTGTGGCCCTCTTCAGCAAAGTCTAACTTCTTGTGAGGTTGTCAGGGGATCAGTTGTAGACTCTCTAGGACTGTAGAACAGGAGCAGCATTGTAAGAAACCTTGGGAGCAAACATGCCTTTGAATTTCAGCTGTCCCTGCTGGCTCAGCTCTTGGTGGCTCACACTGGTGCTGCAGCCTTAATGATCTGCTAACTGGTGGCCACTGTGAAAGCACAGAGGATGATTCCAGAGCCTCAAAAGTTGCCTCTCTTACTTTGAGGCAAGTTAAAGATGTTTGTAAAGCATTTGGGGACCTTCATGTGAAGGGCATTGGAGGCATCTGAGCACTAATATAAAATAAGTGATGGAGGAGATAAGCAGCCCATTGATATTCTTTCTGTGGAAAAGATTTTGCTATAGCTGCTAGAGGAAATCAAATAAAATGGAAAATTTCATGATGTCACCTTGTTGCTCTCTGCTATTGTTGTTGTCAGCTCTTTTTGTGTGACTTCTTTGGTGTTTTTAATGCAGAAGTGTGCTCAGCTCTAATCTTGTGTGGACTTCTCTGTTGGACTTACTAAAGTTGGCCACCAGAGTTCACAGAGTGGTGTTAGCTGTTTGAATCACACAGAAGCAAGGCCCAATTCTTCCCCCTTTTATCTTCATCAGATACTATTGAGAACTGGGCTAAGAACATGGAAATCACCTAAAAGCTAATAAAATTGACAATAGGCTGAGTGAGGAGCTGTGTGTAATGAAAAGTGCAGCTCAGCTCCCCTGGTTTGGCTGCTGCTCAGTGGAAATGTGCTTTGCAAACATGTGGCAGCAGTTTTCTCTTCAGCAGAGCTGGTGCTGAGCTTCTGATGTCCTTAATCCAGAAGGTCTGTGGTGATTCTGGAAAGCTCTTGCCTCATGGGATGAACACCTGCTGGCTTCTGTTTTCCTGGCAGGAAGGGACAGTCCTGCCCTGCAGGGGTGGTGTTGGTTTGTACTTCTGATGCTGTGACAATCCAAGAGTTGCCCAGGGAGGTTGTGGATTTCCCTTCTGTGTATGTGTCCAAGGCCAGGCTGGATGAGGCTTGGAGCAACCTGGGCTGGTGGAAGGTGTCCCTGCCCTTGGCAGAGGCTTGGAACACCTTTGGGTTTTGCAGGTGAACTTTGCTTCAGATCCTGCTGGTACCTGACCAAGTTCTTAGGGATACTTCATTTTCCTCTGCTGAGTGGTGTTTGAGAAGCATCTTCTGTAGAAAAGCAAGGCACTGGGGTAAAATGCTGCCCCTTGAGAAATGGGTTGGGGTTTTCCATTCCCTCCTGCTTCTGCAGTTCTCCTGCCTTGGGTCAGCTGGGAGCAGAAATGAGGCAAACCAATAGCAAGGCACTGGGGTAAAATGCTGCCCCTTGAGAAATGGGTTGGGGTTTTCCCTTCCCTCCTGCCCCTGCAGTTCTCCTGCCTTGGGTCAGCTGGGAGCAGAAATGGGGCAAACCAATATTCTAAGTGTGGTACTAAACTGCAGCCTGTGTGACTCTCTGGCTTGGTTGGTAGCTGCAGAAACACGTCTTGGCTCTCCTAGAAGTTTGAGCAGTGCCAGAGTCAGGCAGGTTTGGGGGTTGGTGGCAGCACAGAGACAAGAATATGAACATTGCACCCAGCTGCTTTGCTCCTAACTCCCTTTGAGCCAGGTCCCTCCTCTTGGCAGGAGCATTTACAGTCTATTAGAGCTGTAAAATCCTGATGCTGTGGAGATAAAGATGATTTATCAGTCCATGTTATCACTTCCTCTGCCAATACAAGATTAGCCCAAGCAATGCTTAGCAGCTCATTTGATCTGATCTTAAATACCTGAATGTGAAGCTTCACTCAGGAACCAGATCAGGAATAAAATCTTCTTCCTGCTGCCATTTGTTCGATTAGAGTACACCTGGGGAAAGATGTCCTGGGAATGAATAAAAGATTGAAGTGAAGCTGATTGCTTCTACCTGGTGCTCATCTTCTGCAGGTTTGATCTGCTCACAGAGAGATCAAAAGTTTCTGTCCCCTCAGCAGCAGTTACCTGGTGCTCTGCTGGAAGGTTCTTGGCTGGGTGTGAAGTGTTCTGCTGTGCTGTGGTGCTCCGTGGAGCCTGAGGCCTCGGGCAGGGAGTGAAATGCCTGCAAGGGGACAGTGAGAGTGAGCTGGCACAGGGCTGTGGCTTGCCTGGTGCCTTAGTGACTTCTAAACGTGCTCTGTGGAGTGTCTCCTGCTTTATATGCTCAGGAATTGGCCTCTTCCCAGATGAGACTTCTTCACAAGCACATCAAGTGACAAGCTGACAGTAATAACCAACAGACTCCTTGGGCAGAATTAATAGAGATCATAGTTATGAAGAGTAATGGCCACATGGAAATGCTGAGGCTGTTTTCAGGAGGGCTTTAGGCCTGGAAAGCAGTGATGGCCACAGCTTACAGCATGCAATCCAGTCAGAGGGGCCTCTGATGCTCACAGCTGCACTTGGCAACAGGATTCTATTCAAAAGCAGCCCCAGTCTTGATTCAGTTGGTGGCTTGAGCCTCTCTGACTGGCAGTGACATGGTGTGAGGTGCTCTGTGCACTGCCTGGGCTGTTAAACACAAAGGAGTTGATCCAGATGTGACATGGGACTGGTTTCCAAGGGATGAGATTGCTGCTTCAGTGCCTGTGCAGCTCAGTGCTGAAGATAAGCACTAAACCAGGGTGGCCAGCAGCAGCAGGGCATTGTTTGCCCCCCTGGACTCAACACGGTGAGGCCACAGCTCAAACACTGGGTCCAGCTTTGGGCAGCTCACTCCAAGACCTTGAGGAGTTGGAGTGTGTCCAGAGAAGGGCAACAAAGCTGGGAAGGGTCTGGAGAAGAGGCCTGGGGAGGAGCAGCTGAGGGAGCTGGGGATGTGCAGCCTGGAGAAGAGGAGGCTGAGGGCAGAGCTCATTGCTCTCTGCAGCTCCCTAGGAGGGGGTTGGGCTCTTCTCCCTATCAGGGGATAGAAAGAGAGGAAATACCCTGAAATTGTAGCAGGGGAGACTGGAGATGAGGAAAAACTTCTTTGCTGCAAGAGTGGTAAAGGGCTGGCACAGGCTGCCAGGGGAGGTGGTGGAGTCCCCATCCCTGGAGGGCTTCAAGAAATGTGTGCCCATGGTGGTGCTGAGTTGATGGTTGGACTTGATCATCTTAGAGGTTTTTTCCAACCAAAACAATTCTGTGATGTTATGGAAGCCTTTTAGGATCTGTAGATGTGCCCAAGGAGGAGCTGTCTGCAGGTACTGCTACAAGGGCTGAGTTCAACTGAAGTGTTTTCGTCTCTCTGTCAAGAGCAGTTGAGTTTATTTCCCTTACTGCAACTCCCTGCTGCTGCTCCAGGAGAGGCAGAGCAGAAAGAATCCTCAGGTGTCTTGAAACTGTTTTAAGCTGCCCATGGTTTGAAACTGTTGAAGAATGTGCTGTGAGCTGTTTGACATTTTCCCTCTTCCAACTGCTTAAAGGAATGCATCTACATAAAGAGTGTTAAAAAGGAGAGAGGCTTTGCCACAACGTTTGGCATCTTGGAGTGTTCCTTTCAGTCCTCTCTCTTGGCTGACCACCACCAGAAGCAACTGAATCCAGTACCTGCTTTTACCCAGATGAAATAGGTGTGGGGTTTTTATGGGGGCTGTGGGTGTGGTGTGTGAGCTTCTTTCTAGTTTTAGTCTAGTTCAGGTTAAAAGAGCTGTTCCTAACCCCTGCAAACCAGGCTTGTTGGGGGTTTTATGGATGGAAATGTTGACATTCTCCACTGCAGCATTCCCAGGATCTCTCCTTTCAGAAGTGGCTTTTCTTTCTGCTGAAAGGATTCTGCATTCAAAGGAAATATCACTTTGGTATCAAACAAGGAGCAGTTAAAAGGATAATAGCTTCCAGCCCCCCCTCCTGAGGTTAGCTCAGAGCCTGGGGAGGTGACTACATGAGTGAAGGAGAACACCCCTGTGTGGTTTGCCATTAGTTAGGGTTTTGTTCTGCTCCTCCCTGCCCTCCCCATCTGCTTTCAGTTGGGTTCTATTTAGAGGTTTCTCTGCACTCAGACTTCACAAGTTCTCTGCCTTGCCTTATGCTTCACTTTTTACTCCTCACTCACATCTTCTATTTTCAGGCTTGCCACTGGAGCACTTCCAGCTTGGTAGCTGGTGTGTAGCTGGTGTGTAGCTGGTGTGTAGCTGGTGTGTAGCTGGTGTGTAGCTGGTGTGTAGCTGGTGTGTAGCTGGTGTGTAGCTGGTGTGTAGCTGGTGTGTAGCTGGTGTGTAGTGTCTCCCTTTTCTTTGGTGGGGGAGGTTGGCTGCTCTGCATGGTGCCTCCTGCAGAGTATGTGGTGCCACCTTGTGTGGGCACTTGGGGCACTTGGAGAACCAGAGAATTGTTCTGGTTGGAGAAGCCCTCTAAAGTTGAGTCCCACTATCAACCCAACAGCACCATGGCCTTTAGCCATGTCACAAGGTGCCATGTCCACAGCACCTCCAGGGCTGGGGACTCCACCACCTTCCTGGGCAGCCTGTGCCAATCCTTGGATCTTCCTGTGAAGGGCATTCAGGACATGGGCACTGCCACAGCTGGTAGAGGTGGTGAGCATCCTGTTGGTGGTGTTCAGATGGAAAAGAGTTTCTAGAGCTTCAAGAGGAAATCAAATAAAATAGGAAATGTCATGGTGGGGAGACAGAAGGATTTGGAGGTGGCAGTGTGCCAAGTTGCCAGCGACTGGAGGCACTTGAGTTTTGTGCATCCTCTTCTTTCCTCTGTCCTTAGCTCTTGGGATGAAGTTTCCCAGGACACTTTTTGTTGTCCACATCTTTCTTTTCCCATCTATAAAATGATGCTTGTGCTGCAGGCTGAGTACTCCAAGAAGTCCTGAGATCACTCCTGAGCCCACCATGGACCAAAAACCATCCTGAAGCCTCTTTGGGGTTGTTTTGTTCAAGCACAATCTCAGACTAACATCTCAGCTGTCAAGGAAGCTTTGCTACTTCAGGAGCTGTTCAAAATGTTTTCACTTCCAAGCTGAACGTTTGTCTGGCAAAGGCTTTTGGAGTGTTTTATCGTCTTGGGTTTGCATTTTTCTTTTTCCCACAGCCTAAAGAACCTGGCTGGAGGTTGTGCTAGGATTAAGTGAGCTTACTGGCCTCTTCTTTCCATCCCTCTTGTGAGCCTTGTATGAATACATCCTAATAACTATTGATATTGCATTCATCCTGCCAGGAGCTGAGACCTTTAGTGTCTGCTGATGCTGCACTTCTGATGGTGTGAGGGTTGTGTGGGTTTTCTTTTTTCTTTGCAAGTAAAATCAATTGAGAAAAATCTTGGTAGCTTCTCCAGCAAAAATCAAATGACTGTCCCAGGCAGGCACTGGAAGGGGGAGAAGTGTGGCTGTGCTCTTAGATCACACCCACAGGCTCGTGCCAGCAGAATTGATTTGTTGATCTACTGGATTTAAAGGTCAACTGTAATCACTCTGTGAGAAGATTGAAGAAGATGGAAAATTGCTACTCTGCTTTTCTGGGTTGTATCCCAGCTCCTGGTGCTCCCTGCTTTCCCCTGTACATCTTAATGTACTCAGCTAGAGAGCATCACTACATAAAGGGCACAAGTCCTTGGGCTTGCTCACTTCTGTTGGTGAAGGAGCTGCTCAGCTGCATTCCCTCCACGCAATACCTTCCTTCTGGAAGATCTGAAACACAGAGGAGTCCTCCACACTCCACACAGGTGGAAGAAACAAGGGAGAAGGGTGAGGGGAGAGCTGCAGCCTGGCTGGCAGAAGATTCCTTCAGTTACTAGAGTCACAAAATCCTTAAGGCTGGTAAAGACCTTTAAGGTTGCTCAAGGCCTTATCCAACCTGGCCCTGAACTCCTCCATGAAGGGGATGACCACAGCCTCCCTGGGCAACCTGTTCCAGTGTCTCACTACCCTCACTGCAAAGAATTTCTTCCTAAATCTCCCCTTTTCCAGCTCAAAGCTGTTGCCTCTCACTCTACTGCTCCCAGCTCTCCTGCAGTCCCTTCAGGTGCTGGAAGGCTGCTCTGAGGTCTCCCTGGAGCCTTCTCTTCTCCAGGCAGAACAACCCCAGCTCCCTCAGCCTGTTCTCACAGGGGAGGTTCTCCAACCCTCTGATCTTGGTGACCTCCTCTGGACCCACTCCCACAGTCTGATGCCCTTCTTGTGCTGGGGGCACCACGGAACTGGACGCCAGAACTTGCTGCTCCCTGCAGATCTTCCACAGAGGAGAGAAGGTGTTTCTGATGGACTAGATGGAGTGGTGTGGGAGCTGATCCTGCTCAGGGGAGTGCTGCACTGCTGAGGGAACATCCCAGACCACAGAGTGGTGCTTTTAGCTCTTCCTCAAACGTTGCAAAGTAAGTTGATGATTTGCTATGGCTTCTAACTGCATATTTGATGATGGCCAGGTCCTAGAGAGGAGTTTGTTGCACTAACACTGCATGGGAAGATGATTCCTTTTAAGAGCCATTGTCTCCCAAAAAGAGTCCTAGGGAACATTAGCTGGTTTACAGAGGTTGTTTGTAGGAGGGCTTGCAGGACCACATCACCTCTGAGAAGTGTCTTGAGTGCATTTTCCTATCTGCTAACTTGCAAAATGCAGTAATTCCCAGCTGGGCGGCAGTGAAGGGTCTGTGGCTTTTTCCTCTGAGCATCCCTGACCTGGTTTGAAACTGGCAAAGAGCAGGAGGCTGTGCTTGAGTGGGCCAAGGAGATGTTCATGCTGCATTTATTGGAGGGGGCCTTTGTCAGAGATTCTTGGCTCTGAGGGCTTCCCAACCTCAGTGTGGGCTTTGCTGTGTCAGCCACAGTCTGCACAACTGATGGGTTGTGTTCACTGCACTCAGGGTGAACAGGGTGGGGGGAAATACTTTTTAAATAAGTAATTGACCAGGCAAACTTCACAGAGACTTGAATGATCAACTTGGAGTAGCAGCAGATCTGTGGTGGTTTTCCTACTGGTTGATGAAGTCAAACAGTGCCTTGAGTAACTGTTTTTGTTTTCTTGCAAGTTGCTTAAATCTATTTAATGTTTGCAAAAGAAAGTATCAGCTCTTGATGTCGACTTTTGTTCCACAAGCAAAGCAAATCTGCCAGGAAGAAAATCCCCAAACTGAACACACCCCCCCCCAGCTTGGTGATGCTGCCCAATTGCAGTCTGTGCCATCTCCATGGTTTGGAGGCTTCATTCTGCAGCCTGCACTCAGCACACTTTTATTTAAAGCAGAGCTAAAAGTAGCACTGGAGAGCTGACGTTCAGAGTGCTGGGTGTGAGGCAGCAGGGCTGGGAGGGGGATGAGACAGGAAGAGGAGCACTGCTAGTCCCGGGTGGATTAGGATCATGGAACCTTGGAAAAGACCTCTAAGATAGAGCCCAACCCCTACCTGACTGTACCAAAGCTGCTGCTAAGCCATGTCCTGAGTGTGAACACCTCCAGGGATGGGATTTCAGCCCTGTCCATGCGCAGCCTCTTGCAGTGCTTGAGAACCCTTGCAGGGAAGAAGTTTCTTCTCTTGTCCAACCTAAACCTCCCCTGATGTAGCTTGAAGCTGTTTTCTCTTGATCTATTGCTTGTTACCTGGAAGAGACAGCCCCCACCTGGCTCCAGCCTCCTTTCAAGGAGTTGTAGAGCATGAGGAGGTCTCCTCTCAGCCTCCTTTTCTCCAGCCTCAACTCCATTCCTTCAGCTGCTCCTCCCCAGCCCTGTTCTCCAGAGCCTTCCCCAGCTTTGTTACTCTTCTCTGGTGTGACCAGGGCAGAGGTGGAGGGATTGAGTTGTGAGTAGCTGCTGTTGCTGAGTTACTGGCTTGCTGAAATCAGCTCTGGGAGGCAAGGAGTGTCCCTGTCCAGAAGGGAATTTGCAGCCAGAGCCAAGGCAGTGCTGGTTCGAGCGCAGCAGCCTTTCTCCCTCCCTGTGCTCCACTTTCCTTAAATGCTCACCAGTTTGTCATGCTGCTGGGGCTGATTTCATCCAGAGAGATCCTTTTGGCTCTGCAAGTATGAGCTCTGCTGAGGACTCTGGGAAAACTTAATGTAGAATTTGGATTAATAGGAAAACCAGCCTAGAACTGGGCTGAGAGAGTTGGGGCTGCTCAGCCTGGAGGAACGAAGGCTCCAGGGGGAGCTTAAAGCAGCCTTCCAGAACCTGAAGGGAGCTACAGGAGAGCTGGGGAGGGAGTTTTGACAAGTGCTGGGAGTGGTAGGGTGAGAGGGAATGGATTGAAGCTGGAGGATGGCGGATTGAAGCTGGAGGATGGCAGATTGAAGCTGGAGGTTTAGATTTTCCTGTGGCCTTTAACTGTGTCCCACTGCAACTTAGCAACAGCTCAGCCTCAAAGTCCTCAAACTCTTCTGTTCACATCAGTGCAAATTCCTGCCTAAATAAAGAGATTGTAGTGTTTGTAATAACTTCCAACAAGTACTGTTCTCATGCTGTTGTGGCATTTAGTGATCAGAGAATCATGGAAGGGCTTTCCTCTCCATGTGGCCTCCACTAAGTCCTCAGCCCTCTTTGCATGTCATTCAGTGCAGCTGGAAAACCTGAGCCAACAGCAGGAGCCTTGCTGGGAGCCAGGAGTCTCAGCTGAGTGAGTTCTGCTGGGGAGATGAAATCAGTCATGAATTAGAATCAGGTAAAGAAGCTGCAGTTTGGGTTGTGCTAAAGAGAAAAGAATTCTGTAAATCCTAGAATGGGAAGGTTGGAAGGGACCTCAGACATAGACTGCCAGGATGGGAAGGTTGGAAGGGACCTCAGACATAGACTGCCAGGATGGGAAGGTTGGAAGGGACCTCAGACATAGACTCACAGGATGGGAAGGTTGGAAGGGACCTCAGACATAGACTCACAGGATGGGAAGGTTGGAAGGGACCTCAGACATAGACTCACAGGATGGGAAGGTTGGAAGGGACCTCAGACATAGACTCACAGGATGGGAAGGTTGGAAGGGACCTCAGACATAGACTCACAGGATGGGAAGGTTGGAAGGGACCTCAGACATAGACTCACAGGATGGGAAGGTTGGAAGGGACCTCAGACATAGACTCACAGGATGGGAAGGTTGGAAGGGACCTCAGACATAGACTCACAGGATGGGAAGGTTGGAAGGGACCTCAGACATAGACTCACAGGATGGGAAGGTTGGAAGGGACCTCAGACATAGACTCACAGGATGGGAANCAGCCTGACCTTGAACACCTCCAGCCACAACCTCCCTGGGCAACCTGTGCCAGTGTCTCATCATCATCTCCTCCAAGCCCTCTGCTGTGGGCAGAGACACCTCTCAACCAGACTTGGTTACCCCAGGGCCTCATCCAGCCTGGCCTGAACACCCCCAGGGGGGAGGCAGCCACAGCCTCTCTGGACAGCCTGTGCCAGACTCTCACCACCTTCACGCTGAAGAACTTCCTCAGGTCCACTCTCACCCTGCTCTGCCTCATTCCTCCTTGGCCTGTCTCTAGACCCCCTTGTGTAAAGTCCTTCTGGAGCTTTCCTGCAGGTCCTGGAAGGCAGTTGGGGTCCTGTGGGGCTGGTGTGGGTGGGGAGGTTGTCTGCTGAATGTGGTGGCAGCTGCAGGTCGCTGGCTCTGGCCCTTGGATCATTCTTTCTCCTCTCTCCCTCCTGCTGGGCTGCTGAGATTTGCTCTCTTGCCTCAGCTGCCTCGGTGCTACCCTGTGCAGCATGCCAAGGTCGTGTGTTTGTGTGGCAGCAGAGCAGCTCTCAGGTGCTGTCTGAGCTGTCACAGCTGCTCCTTCCCCTGTGAGTTCTCAAAGGTTCCCGTGCTGGACATGGTTAAATTTGGATTGGTGTAGCTGTGCCTGTGCTGCTGCTCCTGAAATTGGCACTGTTGTATTATTAATATTGCAGATCATGCCAAGAAGGTGTCTTGCATTTAATGCAGAACATAAGAAGGTTTGCCTACCCTGTATGAAAATTTCAAATTGGAACTGAAGATGCTATGAAAATTTAAAAGGGACAAGGTCAGCCTGGAAAAATCACTGATTTGAAACAGCAGAAAATCATCTATTTTTAACTCCCTTACCTGTACAAATAACATTTCCACCTATTAACATTTCAAAATAAAAAAAAAATGGTTTTGAGCAGGATTTTAATTGTGGAGATACTTAGCTGCCATTTGTCTGGGTGCCTGCTAATTTGAGGTTTTCTAGTCAAGAGACATGAGAAGTGATCAAAAGCATTTGGCTTCCTGTGGCCCCTGTCTGATCAAACAAGTTCAATTTATTTCGTTCAGGGAAGAAAAGATAAGGGATGAGTCACTGGCTTTGTACCAACATCTTGGCTGAGGAGGAAGAAGTGGAGAAGAGGGCACTTCATTAGAGCAAGCAAAGTGTCCCCCCCCAAATTCAGTAATTGGAAGTGGAAGTTTAACAAATGCAGAGTGCAGCTGAGTGCATGATTTAAACACTCAGGGTAATTAGGCACTGGAAGAACTGGAGAGGGCTGATGTGGGACTCTCCTCCTGTGGAGGGCTTGGAAGGTGAGCAGATGCAAATTCTGGCTACATTTGCTAAATTATAAACACAGAAGTGACTGAAATTAGGTAAGAGGCAAGACTAAATGGTTCCTGTAGACTGACTTTGTTTCCTGGGAAGCTTGTGGAAGGAATCAGCCCCAGCTGGCCAGGCTCTTAACCACCATGTAGCTGTGTTGCCTCTTCTGTGCTCACCAGCTATGTGTTTTCTACTGTGAGGACTCAAAATTGGAAGGGTCTGTACCCATGAGAACATCTCTCAGAGCTCAGAATTCAGTCTGAGAGTTCACAGTCTCTGTACCCATGAGAACATCTCTCAGAGCACAGGATTCAGTCTGACAGTTCACAATCTCTGTACCCATGAGAACATCTCTCAGAGCTCAGAATTCAGTCTGAGAGTTCACAATCTCTGTACCCATGAGAACATCTCTCAGAGCACAGAATTCAGTCTGAAGGTTCACAATCTCTGTACTCATGAGAACATCTCTCAGAGCACAGAATTCAGTCTGAAGGTTCACAATCTCTGTACCCATGAGAACATCTCTCAGAGCACAGGATTCAGTCTGACAGTTCACAATCTCTGTACCCATGAGAACATCTCTCAGAGCACAGAATTCAGTCTGACAGTTCACAATCTCTGTACCCATGAGAACATCTCTCAGAGCACAGAATTCAGTCTGAAGGTTCACAATCTCTACCCATGAGAGCATCTCTCAGAGCACAGGATTCAGTCTGAAGGTTCACAATCTCTGTACCCATGAGAACATCTCTCAGAGCACAGGATTCAGTCTGAGAGTTCACAATCTCAGGTTTTAAGTGATGTTCAGAGATGTCTTTTCTTTCCAGCTAGTGGCTGGTGGAGACAGAGTGATGGTGACCTGCTGCCAGCTAATCCTTTGTTTCAAGGGGTAGATGTGAGGGGAGAGATCACAGCCTTGCCATGGTTTAGGCTGGAGCTGAGGAAGAAGTTGTTGTTGAGAGTGGTGAGAGCCTGGCACAGGCTGCCCAGGGAGGCTGTGGCTGCCTCCTGCCTGGGGGTGTTGCAGGCCAGGTTGGATGAAGCCCTGAGCAGCTGATTCTAGCTGAGAGGTGTCCCTGGGCATGGTTGGGGAGGTTGCAGCAGCTGAGCTCTGAGCTCCCTTCCAGCCTGAGCCATTCTGTGATTTCATGATTTGACCTAAAGCCTTTTCTGGCTGCTTCAAAGATTTGCTGAGCATCTGACTGCAGTTTCCTCTCTCTAGGAAGTCTACTACAAATGTAGTAAGTAGTAAGAACCATTTAGTATTCTTAAAGATGTGAGGTTGCTGAGCTCCACACCCAGCACTGTTAGGATAAGAATGGTGAAGGTAAATTTAACAGCATTTGCAGAGAAGCAGGAAGAGCTCAGAGAAGGCAGCAGAGAAGCAAAGTGTGGGCACTGTGTGAAGAGCTGTAAATAACACTCTGTGCATGCCAGTGGGTGCTGAGGAGCTGCCTCCAGCCACCACTGTGGTGAGTTGAGGTCCTTTGGAAAGAATCACAGAGTGGTAGGG
>VWYK01003382.1:0-10464 GCA_013399775.1 Semnornis frantzii
GCTGTGAGGATAGGCTAAGGGAGGTAGGGTTGTTCAGCTTAGAGAAGAGGGACTCCAGGGGTACCTTACAGCTGCCTTCCAATACCTGAAGGGATCCTGAAGAAAGGCTGGAAGGGGACTTTTCATAAGGGTGTTTAGCAACAGAACAAAGGAGGATGGTTTTAAGCTGAGTAAGAGTAGGTTTAGATTGGATCTTAGGAAAAAACTCTTCAGTACAGGCACGGAGTGACTCTGGAATAGGTTGCCCAGGGAAGTTGTGGGTGCCTCCTCCCTGGGTGTGTTCAAGGCTAGGCTGGATGAGGCCTTGAGCAGCTGAGTCTAGTTGAAAGGTGTCCCTGTCCATGGAAGGGAGGTTGGAGTAGATGACCTCTAATGTTCCTACCAACACGATTCTGTGATTAGTGTTTGTCCTCTCAGGTAGTACTGGGGTGAAGGGAAATTGTGGAATGATTCCTTCTTTCTTTGCCAGTGATATTCCATATATTAAATTCTTTGCTAAGCTTTGTTTGTTGTATCTGGCTTTTTCAGACTTGGATGATAGCACAAATGAAACTACTTTAGACAGAATGATAATAGAATGAAAACTTACAGTGGCTTATTTGAAAGTAAGGAGTTGTCTTTCTGTACTGCAATGCAAAAGTTACATTTTTTGACAACAACTGAACTGTCCTTGTAGTGAAAATGTTATTTGCAGAAGAAAGATATAAAAAAAGTAGTAAGAAAAAAAGAAAGCTTTCAACCATAGCAATTGGTATCGTAATAAAATCTTGGAATATCTAGTATTACTCAACAAAAGACTTTAGTAAAAGCAAAGATGAAGTATTTGGAGGGGGGGGAAACCTCTATTATTTTATCATTTCTACCCATAGAAGCAAGAAATCCTGTGGGAGGATAGAAAGAAGCAGGTGATTTAAAGGGTGCAATATCTCTTATGTTGCCCAAGAAAAGCTTTTCATTTTATTAGTTTTCCTATTGAGCAATTTCAAAGGTGAAAGGAAAGGACCAAATGAATCGATGTAATAATTCTAAGAGAAAAGTGGAGTTTAATAACAAGTAGACGTAACGTATGATCAGGTATAAGAAAAGCCTTTAAGATGATAGTTGTGTGTTAGCCTTTGACAAGATGTGGCTGGAAGATTATGTATTGCATTTTGCATCCTTTTTCTGTTAAGTTACAGCAAAATTGTGTTTTTCCTCCTTGTTTCTTCCTAGCATGCCACTGTTAGATGAAAGTGGTTGTATTTTTTTTTCACTTATCTTCTGTAACTGTGCTAAAAAGTAACATTATACCTGGGGAAACGCCAGCTCCTTAACTGCTTTCATTTGCAATGATCAAAAAGAGAAATGCAGATTAACACAAGCTAAAAGCAGTACCTATTTGCACAGAGGTGATATGGGCCTTAACAGAATGAAATATCTTACTATACTACTGCTACCCACAAATCAGCAGAAAACTTTAAGTGCTACATTTATAGGTCACTTGCCAAGAATCAGCCAGCCTGACTCCACTTACTTCCTTGCTCTTTGGGTCGCTTTATATGTAGACTACAACTTGGACTCCTGGTCAGGGCAACAGGGCAGACACAAGCAGACAGAATAGAAAAGACAGTAGGAGTCCATGCTGTGACTCTGTCTTAAAACTAGCAGGTCAAAATCCACAAAGATTCAGTTGCTTGTTATCTGATGCATTATGAATCCTCCTCAGCAACTGTTGCTGTCATAAACGTAACAAATAAGATGCACTGCTTGATGTTTTAAGTTGAACTCAGTAAATACTTCAGATGTCACGAAGTTGCTATAAAATACTACAAAGCAAATCCTTCAGATTCAAATACGTCACTGATAAATCTTCTAAAATAAAGAATGGTGGCAAAAAGATATCTAAGAATATTACCTTAACTTAGCAAGTACAAAAAGATGTAAGCAAAAGGAACATGCTTCATCTGCTTACAGAAAAAGACTCATCAGCTGGTAAGGCAAGCACCATCTCAATGAAAGGTGAGTTGGGGATCAAGTCCTGGGCATCTGAAAAATAAAGCCTTCTCAGACTGTAAACACTAAATGGTCAAGACTTCCATTTTATATGGTTTATGACGAATTATGGAAGGTGGTAGATTGAATGGAAAATGCAATCCTGGATTGAAATTTTCCATACAGAAAAAGAATAACAACTGCCTAAGCCCTTTACATAATGTAAAATAACAAGGCACAAGCATCTGTCACTCCCAAACACCCCAAACCTGCTGACCAGTGTGAACCAAAATGGGAGCGCCAGCAATTGCATTCCTTTTCTGTCTCGTGGTTGTGTGCTTAATAGTAAGCAGTCATTAGCATTACCTTCATGCCTACTATATGCAAGGAGAGAAAGGTTTGCTCGTGTGCTTAAAAGCAGTTTAAATGGAACTACAACAGCGAGTGAAGGGCAGTAGTCCCTTGCTCGGTTCTCCTCCATGTGCTTGGAAAGTATACCACTTAATTTCACGCATTTGGGGTGTCGTGGTAGGCCTAAGCAGGCCAAATTAGGCTTGTAAATATCCTGGCTTGCCCAGGCACGTTTTTCTGCTCTCCTTCTGCTTTGGGGAGAGCAACCATGGGAAAAGGGACAAAGAACCTGGAGCCACTAAGTCTGGGGTCTGTGGCCTGCCCAGCAACTGCGGTAAACAAGGTGCACACGGTTGCCTTGTGCAGGGCCCATGTTCTTCCCAAAGAAGGGTAAAGCAAGCCTATGGCTTCACCCGATATGGCCAAATCTTGGCTAACTGCCATTTCATTGGCTATCCTGTGTCCAAAGGCCCATTAGTCTCAGGCTGTATTGGATATAAAGGATGAGCAGGGAGCACAAGCTCTCTCTCTCTGCTATTGTATCCATGCCTGCTTGATCCTGAGATGAGGCTGTGATGCCTCCACGCATTCGGCCTGCACAGCCAGCATGACACCGTGTCCAGAGTGCACACTGCAAGACGTCCTGTTGCACGAGAACCTGCTGCCAAGAGAGCCAGGAACAGGCCAGAGATCGTCTGCCTCCTTTCTGAAGCATCCAGGAGCCTGAGGAAGCTCCAAAGCCTCTAGCAGCTTTTGGCCCACCAGCAGCCCCGCCAGGTGCTTTGGGTATTGTCCCATAATATTTCGTGAGTAAATACCGAAAGCCTCNTGGTGATGGGGGTGATGCGAGTTCTGAATATTTAATATTAATAAACTATATTAATATTTTTTAAAATATCATTCTCGCAGTAATTAATTACCCCTTCCATAACATGGGGGGAAAAATAAATATGTAATTAATCGTCTGTAGACAGAGCGTATTTTGAAGCTTTTAATATGCCTAAAGAAGCAGCTTTGGGTATTCTTGTGAACAATCACTATTCACTCAGCTCTCCCGAGCAACATGCCAGTATTGCCAGTTCAAAGAATTCACAAATCTTGAGCTGGAAACTTCAGGACCATGAGACTTCAATTAAAAATTACCTTTTTTTTTTTTACTCTTGCCTTCTGATTCTTATTTTCAACTTCAAGGGTCAGCCAATGCCTACTTGCAAGTTTCTTCACTATCCTAAGAGCTTAAAAGAAACTGAAATTCTCATACAATTGCCAAGAAGTGGAAACCGAGACTTTAAGCACAACATTAAATACTGTAACAAAGACAGAAGTTGTGAAGCCTGAGCAATTCGTGCTTCAGAAACAGGCTTATGTATAATCTTTTGGAACTTCTTGATGATTGAAATTCATGGCTGACAGAGAGGTCTCAAAGCTACTCCCAAGCTTATCATTCTTGCTGCATTCTTTGAAAACCCCACTGGGAATTCATATGAAGATTTCAATGGAGCTATGTTGATGGACACCAGAAGGTGACCTCAAAGTTCACCAAAAAGAGATGCTAAAAACTCTGTTCAGAGCTAACCAGAATCTTGGAAGTGCCTATTTTTACCCATAAAGTAGGATCTAAATACATCTGCACCTTGACTTTGCTTGTCTTAAAATATTTGAGCTTCCTTTGATAATATCAAGTTCTAGCACTTCAGAAATATATTTCTCAGTCCTTCTGGGTTCCTGCTTTGGTGGCAAGCTTTGTCCTTTGATCTCAGTGCAAGATTTTTTTCCTGGCGTGATCTTTCCTCCCACCTTCTTCTGGCCTACATCCAAGAACCAAACATTTTTATTTCTCCCGTTACATTGTAGCTCTTGGGTATTTTGCTTTATTGGAACTGGTGAAATGGTGCTACTTAAACATAGCTCCATCTGTTAGAGTCAAGTCCTGCAAGTAGGGTGTCATGTTAGATTTCATGTTATCATTTTTTGTGTAGTCTGGGCTTTAACAACAACAACAACAACAACAACAAAAGTTCACTTTTATAGATTCCTTTGAAAGCTTTCCTACTGTTGTTGCAGGACTTGCTGTGTCTTTATGAATTCAGTGCCAGAGAGAAAACAGAAGGGGTGTGCACAGTCTGGCTTTGCTGCTTGTGTTTCCCCCTTCTCCCCCCATATCACCTGCATGTCCTAAGCATGCATATGCATTTGCATGCCGGCACTACAGCTGACGGAAAATATCATAGGCCTAAAATAAACCTGCCATTTGGAGATGAAGCATTCAGATTTGAAAATTAATGTCTGTCTTTCACTGTCCTGCTGCAGAGTTGTTGTCCAGTAAGTTAGATGCAACACTGGAAGAAGGGATATGGTCAACTTTTATCCCAGCATGATTAACATTTGTGTTTTGCAGTCAGTGCTTCCCAGCCAAAAGGGATCTGGATGGGAAGCAATGCCTAACAAAAGGCATTGCTGGAGCCTTTCTGTGTACATACTAAATAGATCTGATGAACACAATCATTTCTTCCCAGTTTCCCAGACTAACATTGCTGCTTCTGTTTCTTTTTCTTCTCAAAAACACATAGCCTCTAAAAATATTTAAAATTTGATACTTACTATAGTCCAGAGATATTAATGACAGCATATATAGAAACTTTCACAACCTATTCAGTGCTTCTCTTTTCACAATGAACATTCACATCTCACCTTGTAGGTCTTGATGATCACATTTGCTTGAGAAAAACATGACATGCACATTCAAATTTTGCTTTGTCTTTGATGCTTCATCAACATTGTATTTCTTCAGCCCTCCAAAAATGGCTATTCAGGTGTAGGGGTTTTGCTGAGTTCCTTCTTTCTCCTTCAAGCAGTTCTCAGTCTGTTTTTTTAACAAATAGCAACATTAATGTTTCTAGCCTGGCAACTTCCAAAGATGGAATTGCAATACATACTGCCTGTACAGCTTCACCAAAGGCATTGGAGTCCCAAGGCAGAAAGCAGAGTCAGCATATCTCACGCCATCCTGCTCGGAAAGACACCACGGTGGAAAGCAATCAAGTGCTGACAGACCATCTATGCAGCCATGAAAGCACTTCTCAAAGGACAGACACATTTCCTCTCGATATTAGGATGGATTCAAGTGCTGCAAGGTGGGCTGTTATGGAGGATCTGACACCACAGAACTAACTGACACTAAAAGGAGTGACAGTACCACTCAGTGTCTCTTTCAATGGCCATGTAGAGTGGCAGGGTGTGCTGGTTTAGGGCTAATTGGAATATTTTAATGAGAGAAATAAGATTATAGGTTGTGAAAAGAAAACAATGGTGATGTCTACTTCACTCATCGGTTTGCCGAGTTGTATAAAAGCAAGGACACAAACATAGATAAGACAGAGACTCTGTTTTCTCTCTGGGCTTCTGCTGTATAATTCAACTAATCATTCTGCTTCTAAACTCCCTTGCCCATCTTCCAAATTCACCTTGCATATAAGGCAGACTCTGAGGTAAGGTAGAGGGGTGGAAAGAAAGTGGAAGGGCAGTTGGGAGCTCCTCCTGGGGACTCTGATTTCTACGAGGGGTATTGTGCTTCTGTATTACTTTTAACTTGTATATTTCTGTATATACCTGCAAATAGTTGTAATATATTGTAAATATCTGCTTGTATATTGTGATAAACTGTGAATATAAAGCTTCATTCCTTAACTTCCAGTCAGCTGAGTCTAGGCTGGGTAAGTTCATTTGGTGGGGGGCAGGTAACTCCCAAACACAGGGCAGCTTTCCTACCACAAGGACTCTCTTCAGAGGAGTCATGAAAGGAAGATGTAAATGTGAACAGGGGAAGTGAGCTGCAGCCACAAGGCTTGGAATCCTGAGCTGCAGCCTTGCTGCAACCCTCACAGATGACCACGTCATCAGCTAGCCCAGGCAACTGCTTCAAGCATGCAAGCCCAGAGTGGCCTTCCACTTTTAACAGCAAACAGATGGGGAAAGGACTCATCTTAAACAACCAGAGGGCCTCTGCTGAGCAAATAAATCAGAAGGCATCAACATCAGCACAGCTGATCCAGTGCTAATCTGCTACCATGAGATCTGCACTTTTAGTGCAAATAAAGTACTGTGTCAGGGGGAGGAATTGGTTAAGCCCTCTGCTATTATCTCTGTTGTCATTGTAAGCACTTTTCCAGGTTGTGCTGATGGAAGCAGCTATTTCAATTCAGCCACAATTTTTTTCTTAAGCAGATATGACCAGATTATCTGCTCTCAATGGAATGTAAACCAGCAAAGTATACGTGGTGGTCAGAACACAGGAGACTGCAACTTTCTTTAATGGCTGTATTGGACCAGCAGTTTGGAGAGCACTGGTGTGATGGACATTGTGCAGACAGCACAAAGAAATTGTGTTCACAATATAAAATTAGCAGTAAAATTATCTGATACCCTCTACTTTCACAGGTGCTTAGTAATCCTACTTAAGCCTCCAGACTGGAACGATCTAAGCCCAAACTATTGTACTACTGCCACTGGCCATTGCCACTGGCCCTGCCCAGAATGGCTGTTGGGATTCCTGGGACTGTGCATCTTAGTCCAGTTAAGATGCAATCTTCCCTCTTCATTAGCTAGTGGCTGTCCTGAACACTTGGAAGGAATTGTGGACAGCTGGAAAGCCCTCACCCTGCCACAAGAGCTAGGACAACCATATTGGGCACAGCTTGTAATGGTCCCATAGCCTAAGCATGGCCTGCAGTGATTCCTGTTTTCAGAAACAAAAGGAGACAACAGCAAACACTGAATTATGCACAGCTTGTGCAACTAGCACTCAAGCTGATAGCACAATACTGGAATTCGAAAGATCTTTTGTTTTGCTTGTCTTTCTTGTATTTACTGCTGCAAATATCAAAGGCTGACTCAGTCACAGACCAACAGGTATATTTAAGTACCAGGATATGCTACAGCAGCTGCTGCCTGATCAGGAGAAACATCCTTCAGGGCCATTGTCACCAACAGTACTCTAATTTATATCAACAGCAATGCAGGGAAGCAAACCAACTGTTGTTCAGATACTAGCAGCCCTCAGCTGGATAGCTTGTCTTTCTCCAGGAGTTGGTCCCTCCAGTTTAGGGAAGGATGGAAAAATGGAAGATGTGATCTGGAAAGCAGCTGAGAAGAAGTAGATCCTGCATTGGCAGATTATAGCCTACAGTAATTCATACCTAATGGATTTAGCAATTAATTTAGTAGTTGGAGGACAAATACATGTCAGAATGCTTTGGACAATTCCTGTAGGCTTTAAGATGGACCATTTCTTTAATAGATCACACTGTTCATTTTCTGCTGCCTTATGAGTGTTCTGTGCACAGATACCCAGAAGTCTAACGGAGAGTGGTCTAGTGGAGAGTGTCCCTGCCCACCCATGTCCCTGCCCAAAGTCCTTTCCAACCATTCTATGAATCTGTGAGAATACCTCTCCTAGGCACTTAGTATGTGGCCCAGTTTATACAAATGAGAGACAAAGAGGGAGTTTTTCACTCTGTCACCTTCCCACTTTACAGACAAAGGTGATGTCCCTTGCACAGTCAGATGCTTTCTCTCTGCTCTGCTGGCCACAGAGTCTCAGAACATCTGCCCCGTCCTCAGACAGGGCTGAGCTAAGGATATCACCAAGGCAGACCTGGTTTGAGCACATATGGTCCCACCAGTGCCTCGACCATCCTTAGAGCACCAGCACCACTCAGGTTCTTTTCCAGCGGGCTTTAGAAGCCTGGGGTAACCTTTGCTTACTTTTAAACAACACGGGAGTTGAATCAGGATTTGGTCTGAGACATTTGTCTGTAGCAACATTTTAGCTGACATGCCTCATGTCACTCAAGAAGCCTGTGATAGACTTGAAATTTAGTCTGAGAACTTTCACTACAATCTGTGCAGTGCCATATCTGGAGACAGGGCACTAATTCCCCACAGGGATTGTACCAGACACTAGTGGAGGGTTTCCCTTTAAGAACTGCTTTCTCATCTTCATCCTTACCTTTCTTTTTATTCAGCCTTACTTATTGCTTTTGTTTTGCTGGAAGTTATCTTTCCCTACATTGGTATTTCTATTTCTAGGCAGCGATGAGTTCCTCCTCCCAATTATATTTTCTCTCTTTTTTGTCTTCCTATTCTGATGCTGTGCTGCTGAACCAACATGGGATTACAATAGCAAGAAAAGCACTAGCATTTTTGATCAAACAGTTCTAGGGGGGCTTTAGATGCCCTATGATTCACATACAGATACTGAACAACTGAAGACTCCTTCCTAGGCTTCTGGAAACAAAAGAAGCTAGGGTTAATCCACTCACTTCTCCAATTGGAGTGGTCAGAGGTGAGATACTGTACATACAGGTAAAAGAGATGTAAGTCATTCTGTGGGAGTAAAAAGGCCAATGGCTATAGCTCTAATTTTAGATATGAAGTAGTCAACACAAGACAGATTTGTCCTTCCTACCCCACAAGTAATTTTTTTTTTTTTTTTTTCAGATTTCTCTCTATGTCTAAGCTGTCTGAGATCATCTCTGCAGCAAGGCAGAGGAGACTGCTTTGGTAAGAAGATCTTTATTATTTTAATCTTAATTTTCCTCCCCCTGCACATAGGCAGTTGGGGGGGGGGGGGGGTNACCATGGAAGAAGACAGAGCACCTCCAAGCAATTAGTCATTGTAAATAATTATAGAATTATAGAATGGTTTAGGTTGGAAGGGACCTCAAGGATCATCTAGTTCCAACCCCCTGCCATAGGCAGGGACACCTCCCACTAGTACAGGTCACTCAAGGCTTCATCTAACCTGGCCTTGAACACCTCCTGGGAGGGAGCAGCCACAACCTCCCTGGGCAACCTGTTCCAATGCCTCACCACCCTCACTGCAAAGAGCTTTCTCCTAACATCCAGTCTAAATCTCCCCTCTGCCAGTTTAAACCCATTGCCCCTTGTCCTGCCATTACAAGACCTTGTAAATAGTCCTTCCCAGCCCTCCTGTAGGCCCCTTTCAGATACTGTAATATAATAACATGATTAAGGATGGAAAAGCTGGTTAAAATGGAGGGATGAGTTGGCTGCTTGCATGCAGAGCCTATTCAGCTAAGTCAGTACCATTGCACACTCTACCCTGCTGTCTGTGCTTCAAACGTAGGAACACAGGGTCAGAGTTAGATACAAAGTTAGAAGTTAGGCTCAGAAAGTGAATGGGCAAGATCAAGAAAAAGTCACTGAATGTGGGGAGCTGCTTCGTAGGTTTCCTCCTGAGATCTGTTAAGTAAGACCCCAGATTTCATGGTGAAGTAAAAACCTTTTCTCCTGAAATATCCACATTTTTTAAGTTAACAAAAGCCAAAAAGATATCTCAGACCTGAAGGTGGTTTTCATTTGGACAGTAGTTTGGGGTTCAGCATTTTTTTTAATCTTGAAAGAAAAAATAAGGATGAGGTAGAAAATATGGAAGCCTTTCACAAATTCTAGCAAATTATAGAAACAAAGTTGTCCGTTCTGCGGATGCTATATGCCTGACATCATGTCCACAAAATAAATTTGTTGTGCACTTAAATCCTTCCTTCTGTTCCATGTGAATCCTTTCCCACTCATCCTGTCACAGGAATGATTTTCCAACTGCTGAAAAAAAGTGCAGTGGATGCAGAGAATTATTCAAACACCACTTTATCATGTAACCCATGGTGGCAGAGGGCTGTGCTGTGGTGAGAAGCATTAGGATCAGCTTGCAATCCATAAACACATAATGCATAAGGAGAAGAAATAAAAATTGCACCTACTCGATGCTTTTCTTCACAACTGCACATTTCTTCTTCATTTTTTCTCTGAGCACTGCTTTCTGAAGCACTGCGAATTAAAAAACTTCAGGTGCAGCAGTACTTTGATCTAGCATGTAAAGCTTACTCAGTGACTCTGTGAAGCAAATGAACAGTCTAGGTTGGCTTCTGTCTGCCTTGTAGGTATAACCTCTATTGGTTTAAATAGTAGCATGTGCACTGTGTTTCTACTCTTGTATTGAAATCTTCGTTGTTTTTTTAGATCATAGAATAACTTTGGTTGGAAGGGACCTTAGAGATCATCTACTCCAACCTCCATTCCATAGGCCTCATTGAGGCCATGAACACACCCAGGGAGGAGGCA
>VWYK01003385.1:0-17821 GCA_013399775.1 Semnornis frantzii
CTTAGGCCTACCACAACACCTACGTCTTCCCAACTATTAAATCAAGCTGAAAACCCATCAGCACTCTATTGTGTCTTCCTCGTGGAAAAAAAGAGATGAGGATTTTGGAGGATTTGACAAGAATAATTATCTTTTCTCCCCACCCCTCTGGATAAAAATGATCAGCAGCAAAATAAACCAGAACTGTAAATTTTTGGAGCTGAAATGGCATTTTTGGTTGCCTCTTCTGATTTTGCATTTTAATGCAACATTGATGGTAACATTTGTCAAAGAAACCTCACAGTCCTTCAGAATCAGAAGGTTCAGCAGGAGCATAATTGGTGCAATGTGGGGAAAATTGTGTTTGAAATGTATTTATGGATTCAAGTTGCTCTGAGGCTGCTTTCTAAAGTGTCTTCCTATCTCTATGCTTGAACAAAAGCTTTCTTACTCAACCTAAAGTGATCCCTTTATCAGAGAAAATCTCCTGCAAGAGATTCAGTGCTGGGACTAGACTGGGATGCTTACTTCAAGGTTTTGTGGTTTAAATGAGTGGCAAGGCTGTCAGTGCAATAGGAGACCTTGGTGATTCTAACCAGCCTCACCCAGAGCTTCCATCCCTACTTGCTGTCCATTTTCTGTGCTTTGCTATCAACTCTGCTGATTCTGACTCCCCAACTGGTCTGGCTTGATGCAGAGGCACTGCATCACCACAAACTTGTCTGATGAGCTGGTGGTGTTGTTGAGACTGTCTGTCACCCTGGGCATAGCCTGGGGGAAGGAAACCTGATTGTTAAAGCTCCTCTCCTGCCAGCTTCTAGGAGCTCCTCTCCTGCCAGCTTCTAGCCTGCCAGCAGCCTGCAGCTCAGCCCTGCCAGCTTCTAAGAGCATCTGGTCCTTGCTGCTCCTTGGCAGGAAGAGGCTTGGGACTCCGAAAAGGAGGAGGAATCCAAAAGAGGATTTCTTTTTGGTAGCTTAAAACCTGCAAATCTGTATGTGGTTGCTTTTCCTCTGTGAGCAGTCTCTACCCAACCCCCACTCTCCTCTTCCTACTCTGCACAAAGCCTTTGAAGACCCTGGAAATATTTTAATGTGCATCCTATTTATTTACTTGTATTATTCTTGGCATCTCTTCCTGTGGTAGAATGGACTGGTTGGTTTGGTAGGGTATTCAGGTTTTCTCAGTCTCTAGGCTTTCACAGAGTATTTTCAGGTGGCATTGTTCAGGGCTGTGAATAGGTACCTGCATCTCTGAGCAAGGGTGTTTAGATGTTGGAGGCAATACAGCAGGGTCTGCTGAATCCATCAATGTGTCTGCCCTGTGCTATATGAGCTAGTGTTAGGTGGTTCTTTCTTATTTGCACCTTCTCAACCTGAAACTAACTCTTTTCTTATGAGAAGGCTGCCATCCATCAGCAGTGACTAGCTGCAGCTGGCTGCCCCCTGGACTGCCACACCATTCTGCCTCTTTGCTGATCTTTGTGTGTTGCATAGATCTCAAGGCACCCTTGGATCTGGTGTGGCACCTTGGTCAGTGGTGCCTGCCTTCATCACCTCCCTGGTTCACATCTCTGTTTAGTGGAGCCCTGTTTTTTTCTAGCCTTCCTTAGAATCACAGAATGGTTTAGGTTGGAAGGGACCTCAAAGCTCAACCAGTTCCAACCCCCTGCCACAGGCAGGGACACCTCCCACTAGAACAGGTCACTCAAGGCTTCATCCAACCTGACCTTGAACACCTCCAGGGAGGTTGTGGAGCACAGAATCAACATAATGTGATCTTTGATCTTTGATCCCATTCTGTGCTTCTGTGCTCCACACCCTCCCTGGGCAACCTGTGCCAGTGTCTCACCACCCTCACTGTAAACAACTTCCTCCTAACATCCACTTTCAATCTCCCTTCTGCCACTTCAAACCCATTCCCCTTGTCCTGCCATTCCCACACCTTGTCAATAGTCCCTCCCCAGCATTCCTGGAGCCCCCTTCAGATCCTGCAAGGCCACTCCAAGCTCTCCTGGAAGCCTTCTCTTCTGCAGGCTGGAGAGCCCCAACTCTCTCAACCTGTCCTCACAGCAGAGCTGCTGCAGCCCTCTCAGTGTCTTTGTGACCTTCTCTGGATTGGCACCACCAGTTACATCTCCTTCTTGTGTTGGGGGCTCCAGAACTGTGCACACTTCTTTCATGCAGCTCCAGGGTGTGCTGGATGGTGTTTAGCACTGGGTTTTGTGCACTGGATTGATTGCACTTGCACAGGGCTCTCCTCTTGGTACAATGACTGGCTGAGCTTGGAGCCCATCTGTAGCAAGAGATGGATGAAAGGTCATTAGGGGCAGATGCTTCTCTGAATGTTTAGCTCTCTCCTAGCTGCTCTAAACAAGTACCTAGAAGTGAAAATTCTCTTTCCATCCTTCCAGAAACCACTACCGCTGCCATGCGGCTACCGGAGGAGGCATGAGAGGAAAATTCTACTACACACTCACCTTCAGCATCAACTTCCCTCACAAGGATGATGTCTGCTACCTGGCTTATCATTACCCCTATACCTACTCTACCATGATGGTAATACTGATATGTGCACCTAAATGAGCTGTGGGGGCTGACAGGTCAGAGCTGCTTGGGTACACATAGATACTGAGATAGCCAGGGGGATGTTTTCACAGGCAGGTAGCAATCATGATGCTGCTATTGCCTTGTTTGCAACTGCAGCCCCTGCCAGCTCTCAGGCTCAGAATGCTGTAGGAGAAGAGGAGCTACTGTGTGCAGTGAGATGAGGTACAAACCATTAGTGTTTATGCCAGTCACAACACAAACCAAAGCTGTCTCCATTTGCTTACAGATGTAGGATCAACCAAGATATTTGCATAGAGCTTCAGGTATGACACAGGACCTCTGGGAGACCCAGATAGTGCTAGAGCAGGACCTTCTAATGCTGTATGACTCCAATGACACCAGACACATTGCTTTGGCAACTGGCTCCCACCTGCCAAAGCAATGATTTATTTTTTTTGTATTGCCCTCATTCATGTTTATCAATATGGGCAGGTGAGTGCCAGGAGGCTGGAGCCAGGCTCTGCTGGGTGATGCCCAGTCACAGCACAAGGGGCAATGGGTGGAAGTTGAGGCATAGGAGGTTCCATGTGAACCTGAGGAAGAATTTTTTCCCTGTCAGGGTGCCAGAGCACTGGAACAGGCTGCCCAGGGGGGGTGTGGAGTCTCCCTCTCTGGAGATATTCACGAACCATCTGGATGCATTCCTGTGTGATCTGCTCTGGGTGATGCTGCTCTGGCAGGGGGGCTGCAACAGATGAGCTTTCAAAGTCCCTTCCAGCCCCTGACATTCTATGATTTGATTCCATGATACTCCTCCTGCAGGCATGTGGAAACAGGGAGCTAAAGCTAATGGCAACTCAGGAGTGGAAGCTGCCTGTGTCTCCTGAGGGTAGCAGCTCAGCTTCAGAGCTGAACGCAGCAATAGCACAGTGCTGAACCCCTATTTGAATGCTTTGTGCCAGCTGGAGTCTCAGTAGGCATTTGTGACACCCCTACCTGTGCTGTCAGCACAGAAGGTAACAGAATTAAATCAAAAGTGTAGGTTGTGTTTTTATTGGAGTTGGACCACGTTTCATTGCTGGGGAAGGATTTGTTTCCTGCAGCCTTTTCCAGCCAGGGGTGGATGCTAAGGGAATTTTCTGGGAAATTCATCCAATGTCCTTTCTCAGGGATTGATGTGGGGAGACCTCAGGGTCTGAAAGGAAGGTTGGACAAAAGAAGGGAAATGAATAGTTCTGGGAATAGCTTTGCTTTGTTGTTAAAAGTTAGAAAGGAAAATGAAGACACACTTGCAGTAGATCAGTTTCCCTTCCTTTTCCACTCAGCTTCCTTTGTCAACCCTTCTCCTGGGCAGCAGATGCTGGTGTGGGTTGGTGAAGTTTGGACTCACTCTATTTTTAACTCGTGGTATCAGTTTACCATTAGCAGATCTGAAAGGATCTCCAAAGGAGACAGTGACCTCTCCCACTTGCTGGGCATACTGCTCAGCATGCCAGCACAGGCTTAGATTAATTCCCACTCAGACAGCAGTCTCTTGTCAACTGCTTTGCATCCCATTATAGATGTTCAAAGAAAGTACTTCCAGTATCTGGGAGAAGGCCAGCCCAGCCTTCCCTGTCCAGGACATGCCTGCCAGCTCACTTGATGTTAGGTTTATGGGTGCCAGTTACTCCTCAAAATCAGTGAGTGTGCTCCAGTAATGAGTCTGACCTCTAGCCTTGAAGGCAGGTATATAGAATCATAGAATGGTGAGGTTGGAAGGGACCTCAAGGATCATCCAGTTCCAACCCCCTGCCATAGGCAGGGACACCTCCCACTAGTACAGGTCACTCAAGGCCTCATCCAACCTGGCCTTGAACACCTCCAGGGAGGCTGTGGAGCACAGAATCACCCAACGTGATCAGAGATCCCATTCTGTGCTTCTGTGCTCCACAACCTCCTTGGGCAACCTGTGCCAGTGTCTCACCACCCTCACTGCAAACAACTTCCTCCTAACATCCACTTTCTATCTCCCCTCTGCCACTTCAAACCCATTGCCCCTTGTCCTGTCATTCCCAGACCTTGTCAGTAGTCCCTCCCCAGCCTTCCTGCAGCCCCTTTCAGATCCTGGAAGGCTAAGGTCTCCTGGAAGCCTTCTCCGCTGCAGGCTGCAGAGCCCCAACTCTCTCAGCCTGTCCTCACAGCAGAGCTGCTGCAGCCCTCTCAGCATCTTGCTGGCCTCCTCTGGACCCACTCCAACACTTCCATGTCCTTCCTGTGCTGGGGGCTCCAGAACTGCACCCAGGACTGCAGCTGGGGTCTGATGAGAGCAGAGCAAAGGGGCAGAATCCCCTCCCTTGCCCTGCTGCCCACACTGCTCTTGCTGCAGCCCAGCACACAGTTGCTGTCTGGGCTGCACTCACACTGCATATGTTGTGGGCTGCAGGAGGGAGGCCAAATGCAATGCTGAAAAGTTGGGTGGACTTTTTCAGCACCATACTTTGTTACTGAAATGCAGTGCCTCATCATTATTTTACTGTTATTGATCCCTATCTTCTGGCACAAAGCAAGGCAGACTTGGGGAGTTTGTATGCTCTGGGAATTCCTGAATATCTCACCTCCTCCTGAATGAATAGCATAGAGATGAAAAAGATGTAATTCCTAGTCTCACAGGGCCAGGTCTTGAAGTGTTTTTATTGCCTTTTCATGTAAAATTCTCATGGAAGTTTGAGGAAATTTTGCCCATGGAAAAGTTGAAATTGAACTTAGACTCAGTGAAGATCATAAAGTTTGGAAAATGGGAATTAGGGGTTGAAAATATTAATATCTTGTCATGTCCAGCTCTTTAGCCAAGGCAAAAATTACTGCCTCTAATCATTCTAAAGACCTTCTTTGCTTGGAGTAATTTCAAACGTCCAGTGATGCAATTTGCACATTTCCATGTTACTCTAATTTCCACAGTAAATAAACTAAATCAGGTTTGTGTGCTGGTAGATTTAATTTGAAGAGCATTTGTCCACTGCTGAAGTAGGTTGGTTTTACATATCAGTAATAAATGAAAAGTGATTAGAAACCCAAGGGCTCAATTAAATGCATGGTGCTTTGGGGAAGAAGGCAGACTCCTGTGTGGGGTTAGTAATTTGGAACTGTTTTTAAATCTCATATATATATATTTAATAGTTACAGGCATATTTATTGGAAATACACACTGCAGCATCCTCTTTGAACTGCCTGCACTCTGCAGTTCATTACTTGCTGCCCATTAGTAATTACATTTATTTTACAAGCAGTAATTTATCTGTTTCTGCATCACAGTGTTAATTGTTTGGATATCTAACCGAAATCTCTGTGGCAGCCCTTCCCAATTAAGTTTTGCTGGGTACCAGGGACATAAGTAAATGATGATATTGGATTCTCTGGATTTATGTGAGATCATTAGATGTGGCTAATAATTGAATTTACTTTACAGAGCAGTATGTTAATTGTTTTATGACAGAGATGGCTGGAAAGCTCAGTGCTGTGCTTGCCTTCGAATGGGTAGTGAGCAAACAGCCTGAGGGTTGGCCAGCTCCAAGGTTTGAGGAGCAGGGTGCAAGTGGGTTGAGAGGAGCTCTGAAGAAAAGAGTCTTGGGGGGTGTTGATTGGTGAGCGGCTCCCCAGCAGCTGGCAGTGCCCTCATGCAGCCCTGCAGGCAGCTGTGTGCTGGGCTGCAGCCAGAGGAGTGTGGGCAGCAGGGCAAGGGAGGGGATTCTACCCCTTGGTTCTGCTCTGCTGGGACCTCACCTCCAATCCTGTCTCCAGTTCTGGTGTCCCCAGCAGAAGGACACAGAGCTGCTGGAGTGGGTTCAGAGACTACAAAGATGATCCAGAGGCTGCAGCATCTCTGTTATGATGATAGGCTGAGGGAGCTGGGGGTGTGCAGCCTGGAGAGGAGAAGACTCCAGGGGGACCTCAGAGCTGCCTGAAGGGATCCTGCAGGAAGGCTGCAGAGGGACTTCTCATAAGGGTGTCTGGAGACAGAGCAAGGGGGAATGGTTTGAATTGAGGGAGACCAGGATTAAACTGGAGCTGAGGAAGTTCTTCATTACAAGAGTGGTGAGACTCTGGTACAGGCTGCCCAGGGAGACTGTGGCTGCCTCCTCTGTGGGGATGTTGAAGGCCACGTTGGATGTAGCCTTAAGCAGCTGAGTCTAGCTGAGAGGTGTCCCTGCCCATGGTGGAGAGGCTGGAGCTGATGATCTCTAAGGTCCCTTCCTACCTAAGCCATGAGTGAGATTTGGTTACTGTTGTGCCCTGACTTGTGCCAAGTTACCACATGAAGGTTGTTCAGTGAACTCATTTCAGTTAGGACAAGTGGACAGGCTTTACTATACCTGTTGGTACCAGCTGAGAGACCAGTGGTGTTTCACAACACTTAGTAAAGCCTCTTCTGGGCCTGCTGATGCTACCCTTGCCACTTGCTGTGGCCATGTAAACAGAGAACTACAAAGAACTACAAAGTCCTCTGTGACAAAGTCTCTAACGAGGCAATTAGAATTCTGGGTTTTTTTAGCTGCCAATTCCACTCCTCACATACCTGAAGAAACTGTTAGGAATTGTTTAAAGCTGCAATAAAATGTGTCAGGAGAAGGAAGAAAATCTCCTTTTTAAAGAGGCACTCTTCAGATTTCCTCCTCCTCTTTGTCCAAAATGTTGTTTCATGTAAATTTTGCTCCTGCCTCTCATGTGGAGTGCTCCCTGAATTTTGCTGGCATGTGCTTGGCAGCTAACCAGTCAGTTCTGGAAATGCTTCCAAAGGGTGAATTTGCTCCCAGTCTCTGTGAAAATACAAGGAGTAGGCAACAATATGTGTAGAAGTTCTTTTATGCCAACAGGAAAAACACCTAGGAACTGGCCAGGTAAAATCCTGGAGTTGAAATGGTTTGGGTCAGAAGGGATCTTTCAAGGTCCCTTGAAGGGGAATGCAATGAAATGAGCAGGGACATCTTCAACTAGACCCTGCTATGAGTAAACAGCCTTCTGCAGCTTCAGTGAGCTGGGACCTGTTCTGAAAGGCTTGTGCATATTGGTGGGATAGGGAGGGGGGAAAAGTGCTGCTATTACCTTGCAGAAGAGAGAGGCTGGAAAATTAGCAAAAGATGAAATTAGTGCTGATAATACCACACAGACAGTGGAATGAAATCAGATTGTAACAGACAACAAAGGGGACCTACAGGAAGGCTGGGGAGGGACTGTTGACAAGGTCTGGGAATGACAGGATGAGGAGAAATGGGTTTGAAGTGTGAGAGGGGAGATTGAAAGTGGATGTTAGGAGGAAGTTGTTTGCAGTGAGGGTGGTGAGACACTGGCACAGGTTGCCCAGGGAGGTTGTGGAGCACAGAAGCACAGAATGGGATCTTTGATCACGTTGGGTGCTTCTGTGCTCCACAACCTCCCTGCAGGTCTTCTGTGCTCCACAACCTCCCTGGAGGTGTTCAAGGCCATCTTGGATGAGGCCTTGAGTGACCTGTACTAGTGGGAGGTGTCCATACCTATGGCAGGGGTTTGCAACTCAATGATCCTTGAGCTCCCTTCCAACCTTCCCATTCTATGATTTATAAACCTGCTTCCTTCTTTTTTTTTTTTTTTCCCAGTCCCATCTCGATATCCTGGAACACAGCAGGAACCCCAAGAAGGTTTACTGGAGGCAGCAGACACTCTGCCAGACACTAGGAGGAAATGGATGCCCATTGCTCACAATCACTGCCATGCCAGAATCGAAAACAGGAGAAGACTTGGAGCAGTTCTGTAAGTAGCCAAAATGAGCACTGAAAAAGAAAACCAGACACTGCTGAGCTGTGGTTGTGTCAGCAGTGGCAACTACAACCTGTTCTGTGAATGTGTTGCTTTTCTTGCTTTTGTCAATCTAAACATGGGGAGCAGCCAGTGACAATGTTTACTTAAAATGACAGATCTGCACAGAGAGAGGAGAGCTGACACCACTTAGTACTTCCCCACTCTTTCCTTTAGTGATTTGAAGCAATTACAATGCCCTCTATCAAATACCTCCTGACAGCAAGAAGCTGTGTTCAAATAACCCACAAAAGGTGTCTTTCATCATAGGAAAGCAGAAAATGCAGCTTGAAAATCTCCATTGTAAATCAACATTCTTGTGTTCTGAGCAACCCTACAACATGGCCAGGTCTGCAGTTGGCAGGGATCATAGAATCCTAGAATGGTTNTCCTGCACCAGTGGAATTAGAACAAGGAAAGGCTAAGGATGATAAAATCATAGAATCAGTCACGGGTGGAAGGGACCACAAGGAGCAGCCAGTTCCAACCTCCCTGCCATGCCCAGGGACACCTCACACTACATCAGGCTGCCCACAGCCTCAGCCAGCCTGGCCTTAAACACCTCCAGGGATCAGGCTTCCACCACCTCCCTGGGCAACCCCTGCCAGGCTCTCACCACCCTCATGTTGAACAACTTCTTCCTAACATCCAGGCTGAATCTCCCCATTTCTAGCTTGGTTCCACTCCCCCCAGTCCTATCACTCCCTGGCATCCTAAAAAGTCCCTCCCCAGCTTTCTTGTACTTTAAGATTCTGAAATGTTCTCCTCTTTGGCACCAGAGACATCATTATTGTGCCAGGTGTGGTACAGCATAGCAGGAAGGATGGAGGCCTGAACTGTACTGATCCTGCACTGAAGACAGGGGTTTAAACTGAACAGAGGGGAGGTTGAAACTGGATGTTAGGAGGAAGTTCTTAACAGTGAGGGTGGTGAGACACTGGCACAGATTGCCCAGGGAGGTTGTGGAGCACAGAAGCACAGGATTACAGAATGTGATTGAAGATCCCAGTCTGTGATTCTGTGCTCCACAATCTCCCTGGAGGTGTTCAGGACCAGGTTGGAGGAGGCCTTGAGTGACCTGTGCTAGTGGGAGGTGTCCCTGCCTATGGCAGGGGGTTGGAACTGAATGAGCTTTGAGGTCCCTTCCAACCTTCCCATTCTATGATTCTAAGACAATTGACAGGCAGAGATGTTGAAACTAAGGCCAGGGGGAAGCTACAACACAGTACTGACCACTGAAATAATACCCCAAGGGCTGCACTGCTTTTAGGTGATATGACAATGGAAATGTGACAATATCAGGAGGCATTACCAATTTCTGGAACACTGCATTCTCACAGGGTAGCAAAATGCATCTTGGAGTGTTAACAGAGAGCCTGACAGGCTTTCAAAGGTTATTAACCTGTCTGTGAAGTCAAGGCTTGGCTTCCTCATTCAGCACAGAGCTGCTGAAAAATTCATAAAGGATCTTGGAACAGTTTGGACAGATACTTGTTTTGAATGCTTCAGGCTGTTGTAATATTCAGCATTTGGGTGCAGAGTCTTTTATATTATTTTTTTCTACCAAAAAAAAAAGAATTATTCTCAGGTTTGTGATATTACATGAGCCCAGCCTGGGCCTGAAGTACTGACCCAATCATGTGTCACCAAACAGCCCTTCCTCTGAAGCTTTGCAGTGCAGTAGGATTAAGGACTTCCTAGACCCATGCACAAAGCAGCTGAAGTCATTCAGAACAGAAGATGTAGAGAACTCAGTTGCTGAACTGAAATAGAGACTGTCTGGGGGGAAAGGCAGCATCAAGGCAAAGCAACACAGCTTCAGGTTTCCAAGGCTGTAGATGTAGGTGATGAAAATGTTTGTTGTTCTCTCAAGTAGAAGAACAGCAAGGCAGCACACCATGTTTTGTGCTGGGGGGATGCCTCCAGGCCAATCTGAATAATCACATGTGTGCTTATTTTGTTTAAGCAGCTTGGATAATTATGGCTTTTAGGGAGACAGCCTAATTTGTGCTGCTTTGTGTGGCTTTGATCAGCATTTACATCTCAGTTTCCTTGTGTTGTATGACATGCCATCCTCTCTGTGAAGTGGTTTGGCTGCTGGAAGGACCTATTTGTCAATACATTCCATGCTCAAAAAATAACTTAAAAGAAATATTTTAGAGCTAAATATGAAGGGAACAGAGGGTGGAGGTTTTCCCAGCAAGAACTCCCACAGGTTTGTACAGTCTCCAGATTGAGAAGTGATGTGGAGCTCCAGCACTGGGGACCTTGGCACATGGGTAGTGAATAGAATTGGTAGTCCTACTCCTTTCCTTCTGATCTGGGCAATTCATAGTTTGGATGAGCTAAATTAACTTTTGCTTTCCTATCAAATGTATTATTCCTCCTTTCTGCCTTTGTTAATCTGTGCTTTGAGAGATTCATAGAATCAGTCAGGGTTGGAAGGGACCACAAGGAGCAGCCAGTCCCAACCCCCCTGCCATGCCCAGGGACACCTCACACTACATCAGGCTGCCCACAGCCTCAGCCAGCCTGACCTTAAACACCTCCAGGGATCAGGCTTCCACCACCTCCCTGGGCAACCCCTGCCAGGCTCTCACCACCCTCATGCTCAACAACTTCTTCTTAACCTCCAGGCTGACTCTCCCCATTTCCAGCTCTGTTCCATTCCCCCCAGTCCTATCACTCCCTGACAGCCTAAAAAGTCCCTCCCCATCTCTCTTGTAGCCCCCTTCAGATCCTGCAAGGCCACAAGAAGGTCACCTGGGAGCCTTCTCCTCTCCAGATTGAAGAGCCCCAACTCCTTCAGTCTCTCCTCAGAGGAGAGGTGCTCCTGCCCTCTGCTCATCCTTGTGGCCCTTCTCTGGACCCCTTCCAGCACATCCACATCCCTCTTGTCATAGGGACTCCAGAACTGGAGCCAGTGGCACAGGTCAAACATGGAGCCCACCAGAACCTGTAGCTGTTGCTACTTCAACAACCTAAGTTCTTTTCTAGTCTAAACATATGGGAAATAGGAAACCTCATTGATAAAGAAGCACTGGGTGAGTTAGGAGCATTGGGAGGACAGCATGAACAGCTCAGTAGGACTGCAGTGGGAAGGAGTTATTGTAGTAGTGGAGGTGCTGATAGAGTGGGAGAGACCCAGAGACAATGAGGGCATGGCATCCTCTCTGTCAGCTGTGCTTTATTTTCCTTGCTCAACTCTTTCAGATCAGTCTTGTCAGGCTTTTGATTAATGTGGCCCTAGGATGGTTAAATTTGTCTAAGTTAAATTTATGGAGGTGCAGCTTGCTAATAGGAAGCACAAGGCATGCACACTCACAGCCACTGCACAGCCACCAGGTACTGGAGGCAAGAAAAATGGGCTGCTGCTTTCCTTCATTATCCCTTGTTTATGTCAGCCTTCACTATGCACCTTAGGCTCCTCTCTCCTTCCTCTCTGTCTCCCCTTCATGTGTCAGTGGTGAATAATTTCATTAAATGCTCAGTTCTGAAACTGGCAAGAAAGGGGGGGGAAAAAAGGAGCCAGGAAGCCTTTGGCTCCCTGTGTTTTGCATCTTGGCTGTGCAACGGCTCACTTACAGGCAGCACAACTTCCAGTCACACCTGATTGATGTCTGTGGGTGCCCAAAGACTGCAACAAAGTCCAAGGCTGGTCAGTGGGCCCTGCTGGACCTTGCAGCTCCATGGACTAGTACAAGTCTCCATTGATGTTAAACCTGCCTTTTCTGCTGTCCTATGGAGACAACACCCAGCAGGTAGAGATGTCTTTGCTACTCATTCTAACTGCAGTACCCCCCACAGGCTTGTGATAAAAGACAGAGTCTTTAGCTTCCCATTCTGACTGTGTGTGGGAGGCACCAATGACTGCTTTTTGTCTCCATCTTCACCACATTCCTCTTTCCCTCCCTCTCAGGAGGAGTTAGAATAGTTGACCTTCCATATTATGCACAGAGCTGCTCCTCAGAAAACTGCAGTTCTTCTCAGAATTATTTAACTTCCTTTCCCCCTTTCAAGAAGACCCCCAACATTTCTGCAAGCTTGTGTGTGATGAGCCTGTGTGCTCCACCTGCATTGGATAGTGAATCATCACACCTGAGCCTTTGAGAAAGGAAAAATGTCAGGGAGTGGAGAGGAAAGAATGTTTGGGCAGAGACTTATTCTTTGGTGACCTTGTTCCTATGTTAGATCTAATCTGGGACACCACCTGATGAGAGTTGAAGGGACTTACTGTGTACAGTTCTGGAGCCCCCAGCACAGGAAGGACATGGAACTGTTGGAGTGCATCTAGAGGAGGCCACCAAGATGCTGAGAGGGCTGCAGCAGCTCTGCTGTGAGGACAGGCTGAGAGAGTTGGGGCTCTGCAGCCTGCAGAGGAGAAGGCTTCCAGGAGAGCTTGGAGTGGCCTTTGAATATCTGAAGGGGGCTACAAGAAGGCTGGGGAGGGACTGTTGACAAGGTCTGGGAATGGCAGGACAAGGGGAATGGGTTTGAAGTGTCAGAGGGGAGATTGAAAGTGGATGTTAGGAGGAAGTTGTTTGCAGTGAGGGTGGTGAGACACTGGCACAGGTTGCCCAGGGAGGTTGTGGAGCACAGAAGCACAGAATGGGATCAAAGATCACATTATGGTGATTCTGTGCTCCACAACCTCCCTGGAGGTGTTCAAGGCCAGGTTGGAGGAGGCCTTGAGTGACCTGTGCTAGTGGGAGGTGTCCCTGCCTATGGCAGGGGGTTGGAACTAGATGATCCTTGAGGTCTCTTCCAACCTTACCAGTCTATGATTCTATGACTTTTGAAGGGAGCATTTCCCAACCTCTTCCAGAGCATTCTTGAATGTAGAAAAGGTGAGAATCACAGAATTAACCAAACCGGAAAAGCCCTCTAGGATCATCGAGTCCAATCTAACACCTAACCCTTCTAACCTAACCCTAACTAAACTATATCTACTAACCAATGATGAAGCTTGTGATGCTGGGCCCAGCAATCTGCTCACTCAAGCTAGGAGATGTTTGCAGAGCTGTGATTTTCTCAGGCTTGCCATGCAGGGCTCTGTGAACACAGCGTTAGCCGCACAGGTGTGCTTGGTAGGAGTTTGCAAAGCCTTCATTCATGGTGCTAGGCCAGCAAGTGTGCTGCCTCTGCTTGTCTAAACTCCCTGACAGACAGCTGACTAGACCCTGCAAAAGCTGCAGGGTGCTGCTCTAAGTGGCAGAACAAATGGACAGATTAACTCCTCAGAGAAGTGTGAGTAAAAAGATCTAAACACATGTAGCCAGGCAGTGATGAGATTGTCTGCTGGTTAGGAAAGAGGAGGATGCTGATAGCTTGCTAAACGTCAACAGAGTGGTGGATTAAAACCAGCAAATGCAAAATGACTGCTCAGAGGAGGATGGTATACAGAATCACATGGAGTGCCAGGGGCTGGAAGGGACCTCCAAAGCTCAGCCAGTCCAAGCCCCTCGCCACAGCAGGATCTCCTAGAGCAGATCACACAGGAACACATCCTGGTGGGGTTTGAGTATCTCCAGAGAGGGAGACTCCACAACCCCACTGGGCAGCCTTTTCCAGGGCTCTGTCACCTTCACAGCAAAAAAATCCTCCTCATGTTTACATGGAACTTCCTATGCCTCAGTTTCCACCCATTGCTCCTTGGCCTGTCACTGGGCATCACCCAGCAGAGCCTGGCTCCAGCCTCCTGCCACTCACCTGCACATATTGATAACCATTGCTGTGGTCACCTCTCAGTCCCCTCCTGTCCCAGCAGCACAGCTCCAGCTCCCTCAGGCTCTCCTCCTACCAGAGCTGTTCCATTCCCTTCAGCATCTTTGTGGCTCTGTGCTGGACTCTCTGCAGCAGTTCTATGTCCCTCTTGAACTGAGGGGCCCAGAACTGGACACAGGACTCCAGATGTGGCCTTGGCAGGGCAGAGTGGAGTGGCAGGAGAACCTCTCTTGATCTACTAACCACAGCCCTTCTAACCCACCCCAGAACTGCTCTGCCCTATACACTGTGCTATTTTAAGCCTGCCATATGAGGCTTCCTCAAGAACTGTGCACTGGGTTGGGGTGGATTAGCTCTCAGTTAGTTAGAGAACAGAAAGAAGAGGATCTCACTGAAGTGATGTAGAGTAGGTGCCACCCTGGTTAGTGTTAACTCAACCAATCTCAAAGGAATTCCTTACAGGAATGAAAAGTTCAGTGGGTCTAGAGTGGTGCAGCTGGTGAGCATCAGCACTGCTGCCTTCTCAGCTGAAAGCCACAAGCATTGAGCATCTGCCATGGGGGTTAACCCAGCATGCACTGAGGGGCACTGCAGGGTGGGGTGGGACACTCTGTTTATGCTATCACAAAGTCATTGCAAAGCTCTCTTCAGGGCTGGTTGTGCTGTTGTGCCTCCCATTAGTAATACTGATTCTGTTAGGAGTGTTTCCTCCCAGTCAACACACCTGATGAGTTTGGTTTTTTTTTTCCCCAGCATTGTGTGGCTGTATTGTGAGGTTTCAAGTTAAAGCTAAATGACCCAGGTAATTAGCAGCAGTGATGAGGGAAATTAAACAAAAATAAGGCACTAGCAAAGAGATCTACACCTGTAATAGCTGTCAGTTTGAGCTGCTTTTCTGTCACCACATCTCCTCTTTATGCAAGGTTAGGGAATGCATTATGGGTATTATTATAAAGAGATAATGACACCTGCTTGTTTTAAATGCAGATTGTTGGGGAGTTGACATGCATGATTCTAAAGATGGAGGTAGGTATGGCAGGGTGCTTGTGCCCTTTGAATCTGCAGAGTATCCTAGAATGAGGGGGTAGAATCATAGAATGGTTTGGGTTGGAAGGGACCTCAAAGCTCAGCCAGTTCCAACCCCCTGCCATAGGCAGGGACACCTCCCACTAACACAGCTCACTCAAGGCCTCCTCCAACCTGGCCTTGAACACCTCCAGGGAGGTTGTGTTCTTGAATCCCATTCTGTGCTTCTGTGCTCCACAACCTCCCTGGGCAACCTGTGCCAGTGTCTCACCACCCTCACAGCAAACAATTTCCTCCTAACTTCCAATTTCAATCTTCCCTCTGCCACTTCAAACCCATTCCTCCTCCTGCTGTCGTTCCAAGACCTCATCAATAGTCCCTCCCCAAGCAAGACCCATGAGGGATATTTACTTGGATTCATCTTAAGCCTATAGAATCAGGAAGATACAGTTGCTGGGAGACATATTTTAGCATCACTCAGTTTGCTTGTAGAAGCTCTTTGGGTGGTTGTTTTGCCACTTTGATCCTGCCTCAGAAAGAAACAAACCCTCTACCTTTAAATACAACTCAGAGCAAAGAGCAATTCCTGACTAAAGAACAGCAGAGGATGTAAATTGCAGAGGCCACTTATGCAGGGTACTGGGAAATAATGATCATGTGGAAAATGTACACAGTTTAATTAAGCACATTGATTAAATCAATATGATTCAAACAGCTTAGTTCTCCAATCAGCTTAATCTCATTAAATGTAATTCAGGCCTTGATAATTGATTAATAATGCATTATAGTTTATGAATTATTGACTTCAAGTTATAATAACTGCCTGCTCCCTGCATGGTAACCACTGTTGCATATTAATTGTGAAAGGTTCAAGCTCCTCTTGAATACCTTTCCCCAAAGCTGGAGTTGAGATGTCTGCTAGTGAAACAGGGACCAAGTTAAATCATAGAATCACAGAATCAGTCAGGGTTGGAAAGGACCACAAGGATCATCCAGTTCCAACCCCCCTGTCATGGGCAGGGACATCTCAGACTAGATCAGGCTGTCCAGAGCCTCATCCAGCCTGGCCTTCAACACCTTCTTGGAGTGAGTCCACCTCAAAGGAAAATACAGCATTTCAAGGGAGCTCTCATCTAACAAGGCTGAAACTGAGAGGTAGAATGTCCTGCTTTGATTGGTAATGATCTATCAAGCAGCCAGCAGAGCTGCCTGGAGCAATCCAGCTGGAGTGCTAACCTGGCATCGTGCTGCTTGCAAGCAGCTGACAACAACGAGGGCATCTGTTGTTGTTCTAGCACCACTGCCTCTATACTGCCTCCAGAACACGTGCAGAGGGCATAGCCAATGCTGCTGAACCCTTGGGTCACATTTCCATGCCACATGTTCCACCTATTTGTCTGGATATCTTGAGTGGAAAGGACCAGTAGGCTCTTATAGAAGTGCCATTGTGCCATCCAAGAAGGGAGAAGCATTGCTGCTGTGAGTGAAAGTCTGAGGAGAGAAGTCAAGAATCATAGAAGGGGAAGGTTGGAAGGGACCTCAAGGATCATCCAGTTCCAAGCCCCTGCCATAGGCAGGGACACCTCCCACTAGCACAGGTCACTCAAGGCCTCCTCCAACCTGGCCTTGAACACCTCCCGGGAGGGAGCAGCCACAACCTCCCTGGGCAACCTGTGCCAGTGCCTCACCAGACTGAAGAACTGGAGAAAGCCTCTGCTTCTCTGGTGCTCCCCTGTTAGGCTGCATTTCCACTCAGTGTGAGCACAGGATGATGGCCCAGATTGTTTTATTTCAGGCTATCTAGGTACTATAATGTGGTTCAAATTGCAGTCTACTGCAGAAAGCATCCACTAGCATTATAGTGCCTTAAAATATTCCAGTCAGCCTGTTCTGCTTTTTCCTTTCATCCTTTCTCCATCCCTATTTGTTATTACAGCTAAAACCGAACAGATTTTAGTGTGCATCAAAACTGAAGAGATGATGATTAAGCAAACTGTGGAGTAAAACAGGTTTTGCTTTGTTCTTGCACCTGCAATAGTGAGTTTTCTAACTCTGTGCTGCCTTGAATTGAAGATTTCCTCCTAATTTGTAGGGGTGCCAGACAGAGGTGCTGGTTCCTCCCTTGCTTTGTAGCAAACACTTGGGTTTGGGTGACAGGAAGAATCAGGTGTTGTGAAAACTGCGATCCTGTTTTAGTACAGCAGTGAAGAAAGGCTGAATAAAATTGTCATGTATTGTGCAGTGCTAAATAATTACAGAGCTGAGACTCCTTTTTCTCTTTCTTTTCCTTTTTTTTTTTTCTTTTCCTGCTTCAATAGGCCCCTTATTGAACCTCTGAAGCCAAATCAATGCTCTCCAGATATGCTACACTGATTGTGTGTGCTCTCCGTTTCCCGAGGTTTTTCTTTCCATCTCAAACATCTCTTCTTGCTTTCCTTTCTGATATCCCAGTCACAAAAATGTGTGTGTGTAGAGGGGAAAGCAGACAAATTCCTGCAAAAAATGTGTTCCCATTGGAGTGTGCTGCCATAATCATGGAATCATCAGAGAATCAGTTGGAAGGGACCTCTAAAAGTCATCTGTTCCAACCTTCCTGCAGTTAGCAGGAGCATCCTCCACTCCTCCTCAGCTACCTCCCTGGGCAGCCTCTTTCAGTGTTCCAGCACTCTTATGGTGAAGAACTTGTTCCTCTGAATCCCATCTGAATCTCTTCTTCTCTAATGTCAAACCATTC
>VWYK01003387.1:0-19493 GCA_013399775.1 Semnornis frantzii
ACCTTATTGTGGCTGTCCAGTATTTGAAGGGGGACTATGGGAAAGCTGGGGAGGAACTTGTTTGGCTGTCAGGTAGTGATAGGACTGCGGGGAATGGAACCAAGCTATAAGTGGGTAGATTCAGATTGGATGTTAGGAAGATGTTCTTCACCATGAGGGTGATGAGAGACTGGAACAAGTTGCCCAGGGAGGACCTATTCCTGGAGGTTTTCAAGGCCAATCTGGATGTGATTCTGGGCAACCTGATCTAGTGTGAGGTATCCCTGCCCATGGCAGGGGATTTGGAACTAGATGGTCCTTGAGGTGCCTTCCAGCCCTGACAAATCTGTGATTCTATGAACTATGGTCTGGAGACTCCTGTCTCTTTCTTTTGGCTATGGGAGGAATCCAGTGCTTTGCTAACATGCCAAGAGATGTGTGATGCATCTGGGCCAATGAGTCTCTAGCCAAGTAGTTAGATGCTAATCCAGAGTTACCTGCTGCAAAGGAATAGTTTAACAAATATTTTGAGTAAAGATTACTTATTTTTAAGTAAGCAGACAACAACAAAGTAATGAAAAAAATACAGTATAGTGCATGCAAACACAGATACTGGAAATGCTTTGATTTCATTCAGATCCCAAATCAGCAGTGGTCTCTCTAAATCTGAAAATATTTGTATCCACTGTGTATGGGATTAATCATGCTCCTAAGGATGTGATCAGAAGTTTCTCCTTCATGTCAGTCATGCTTGGGTCAAATTCTGATGTATGTTCTGACTTAATTTCTTCTTTTGTGGTCAAGAAGTCAAATTTGTTAAGGGCAAAGGGCAATGGGTTTGAACTGGCTGAGGGGAGATTGAAACTGGACGTTAGGAGGAAGTTCTTTATAGTGAGGGCGGTGAGACACTGGCACATGTTGCCCAGGGAGGTTGTGGCTGCTCCCTCCCTGGAGGGGTTCAAGGCCAGGTTGGAGGAGGCCTTGAGTGACCTGTGCTGGTGGGAGGTGTCCCTGCCTATGGCAGAGGACTGGAACTGGATGATCCTTGAGGTCCCTTCCAACCTTACCATTCTATGATTTAATCTGCTTTACCTGTATCCTTTCTATTACCGCAGGAGTTACGTGGTGGAAATGAGATTGTTTAGCTTCTGTTGCCTAAGTTGTGTGATGCACATGAGCAGGTTTGGGACTTCTCAAGGTTTTCTACTCATTTGTGTTAATGCTTTGGACATATTAATGTAGGCTCACAACCAACTGGCAAGTTTCATTCTACTGTACCAGTTGGAGAGAGGGGAAAACTTCTTTTTCCACTTAATTTCTTAGCATTCAGCCTTGTTAGACACCATCAGGGCACTTCCAGGACCCCCTAACAGATTTTAGATGTATCAGCTCCAGAGACTCTCAGCAAGACCCTTCCTGAGTGCCTGTTTACTTTCTCCTAGTGGTGGTGGCAGGCTGCTGATTTCTTCAGAGCAGGTCCTTTGGTCAGTAAGGTGTCTTACCCTCTCCCCAAGGGTGACCAATGTGTCAGCAAGGTGGTTCCTTGGCATTCTGCTGCCTGTAGCAACACAGCTGTGGCAAGGTCGGTGAAGCCGAGGGGAGAAAGAAAAGAGTTTGCAAGGCTTTTGCTCTCAGTGGGGGAAATTAAAGGTGGCTTGTGTTATAAAATATTAAATAGTGATTTAATCAGCAGTGAGATATGTAAGTGAGCTTAATTAGAAATACATATTATTCTTTGACTTTAAAGCACAAAATGAAAAATTAAAGCAATCTTGGAGGATATGTAATCAGCAAGGAATAATACGTTGGAAAATGAGCCTGATGTTGTAATTGGTGTATGCAATTAAAATTAATTAATTTTAGTTAGCACACACGCATGCAAATATGAAATCAACGAATTTCAGATATTAAACTCATAATTATAGTGATACTATTGCCAGAGCTAGTGACAGAGGAATTGACTTTTCAGTGGTAAATACTTGTTCTTCAGCTTTGAGGTCTGTTCTCACCTGCTGTCGTGTCAAAGTGAAACCTAATGATTAAAACTATCTGATCAGCCCTGATTAAAAAAAATAATGTGTAGAATCCCTCTCGTTTTGACTTGCACTTCCTGGCTTCTCAGCTGTGTCTGTCACACTCATCTGTGGGATAACTGAAGGATATTTTTCCCTCTCCATGCAGTTCCCACCTGCACACTCACTGTTAACACACCAGTTGATGTGCCTCCCCCCACCCTAGATTCCTCTCCCCATCTCTTTGATACAGGCTTGCAGAAGTGTGCTGTAAACCAACTCATTAAATCATGCAGCTCTGTGAAAACCAATTTTTCCCTCTGCTTTCTATGTAGATTATTTCATTCATTAACAACTGTTCACCAAACAAAACTGCTTTTTGTTTCTAATTCCCCTCTAAATAAAACCCACAAAGCCAGCAACAAAACTTCTTCTCTGTAAGAAAGTCATGCAGAGCTCTGGTCGAATTTCACTTCTAGTCTTTACAGCTCTTTGCTTTGGTGCCTGACATACTGCTACAAAAGCTCCTGCCTCTCTGAAAGTCATCCAAGGTAACAGAGGAGCAGTTTTAACACAGAACGACTGTACTGGTTCTGGAATGAACAAAAAGCCTAAACCAACAGGAGTGTGATAAGTCTAAAACTACAGCTATTATTAAACATTAGATAGGTACATTATGCTCTAACATTTTTTTGATCTGGTTTAGCCTGGCAATCAGCCAGTGAATTCCCTTCACATTATAGATGCAATCCAAATGGCTCAAAGTATCATTAAAAAAATAAAAGAGAAAGAGAGAAAAGAAAACCTTCACAACAGCATCAAAGTAAGCTTATCTACTCCCCGTGGTATAAACACACATGGAAAGGAGGAGCTTATCTACTCCCCATGGTATAAACACACATGGAAAGGAGGAGCTTATCTACTCCCCATGGTATAAACACACATGGAAAGGAGGAGCTTATCTACTCCCCATGGTATAAACACACATGGAAAGGAGGAGCTTATCTACTCCCCATGGTATAAACACACATGGAAAGGAGAACTCAAGGATGGTGTCAAAGAGAAATGTAAAGGAGAGAAGCAGGGAAGAGTGAACAGGAAGGCAGAGCTCCCCTGCTTCCAGCCCTGCACGCTGGGCACTGCTGTACCTCTGCTTTTCACTGACTGCAGCTTTCTCTCCTGTTCTGGCAGCAATCTATTCACTGAAAATGCATTTCCTTCCTTAAGCCTCCAGCTCTTTAAAAGGCATTTCTAATACAGGGCATTTCTGAAGGCTGTGGGAGTATCAGAAAGACAATTAGGTGGGTGCCACTGCTGGCACCCCTTTGTGCTCAGTACCTGTCAGTTCAGTGAGAGCTGAAGAGGCTTTTGCTCCTGCTTCCTCTGCCTGCTTTAGGTACTTTAGGTGTTTTGGTTTGCTATCCCTTCCCTCTGTTTTGCGGTGTAACCTGTTTGTGTGCACACTGCATATGAAATGGTAATTAATGTATTGAAGGGATGGTAATTAGGGCAATGTAGGCAGTCTGTGCAGAAAGATCAGGTTTGTGTAAAAATGGAACCTGAGCAGCTGTAGACAATCACCAGGAAAATGTCTGATTTGTCGAAGCGTTGCCGCTTTTATCCGCCGCACGCAATAGCAACAGGAATCAAAGCAGCTAACTTTCCATCATCTCAGGACAAAGGTGCCTGTTTGATTCAGCTTCAAGGGCTGCATGCACAATCAGACCCCTGGAGGTACTGAAAGGCAGGAGCCAGAGAGATGCTTCAACAAAGTTCATAGGGAGGAAGCTGCCTGCATGGAAGGAAAAAGAATGAGAAGGGAAATGAAAAATTGGATGGGACATGAATATGCTCAGAGGTCACAGAAAGGTCTAAAGGGGGAAGAAGATGTTCAGAAAGACACTTAGAATGGAAATATGGTTGCTGTTAAAACAAAACAGAGTCATTACTTAGGTTTAATGAAGCTGAATTTAATCAAGAAGGAATTGAACAAACTGTTTGATGATTGCACATTGTAATGCAACAACACAGCACAGTGGAGCTTTGCAAAACCGTGAGGAGTTTGTCCCTGCCTCCACTTGTGGAAGTGGAGCAAACAACCTGAACAGCTCTTCTTGGTATCACAAAGGGTCAGGTCTCCAGGGCCCTCCTTCTCTGCAAGTGCACATCTCAGGTGCTGGCATGGGGGAGAGGAGTGCCTTAGGGTACTGCGTAGCAGTCAACTAGAAGTGAGATGAGTCAAATGGGGAGCAGTTGGGTGATTAAATCTGCTTTATTCACTGGGCTACAGCTTTCTGTAAGGATCATCTGCATGTGTTCTCTCAGATCTGTGCTTCAGCCATCCCACCCACAGGTTGAATGTCAAGTGTTGTCTGTGAGAGCCCTCCCAGATGTTCATCCCAGATTCTGGACAGAGAATTGTGTCTGTGTGCATAGGCTTGCACTGCATAATCTTTGTTGGTCACAGTGAGGCAGAGAAGCAGGCATCTAACAGGGGGCACTCCAGCCACCCTGCTGTCACCTCTTGCACTGGAGCATTGACCTGAGTTAATGCTTGAAAAGCAGAGTAAAGCAAAAGCAAGGACAGGACTACATCCTCTGGGGTCTATCTGAGCCTGGAGACTCAGTCTGCTTTGTTTCTTGATAGTGGTCACACAGCTTACCACAGTCATGCTTAGCTTCTCCATCTCCAACAGAGTGATCTTTTTTTGTGCTGGTATCAGACATTGAAAAAACATCTTTATGGAGGAGACCCACCCACTTTGCCTCCTGCAAGGTTCCAGGAGGGTTGGCAAATGCCAGCTGTCAAGGCTTAGAACTGGACTGGCTACTAGGTGAGTGACGACCCTCTGTATTAACTCCTTTCCCTTCCCAAAGAGGAAAAGAAAGGGAGTAAGGGAAAGAGACTTAAGGGTTGGGAAAGAAATCTGAACCTGCTCTAGTGACAGTGACAATAATAAAATTAAATATATATATGCAGATCAATATCAAATGCCACTGACTTCAGGAACAGGCTGAACTGAAAAGTAAAATCACTGAGCAGAGCTAGTTCTGTTCTAGCTCAGACCAGCACAGTAGTGCAAAGGGAGTGGTTTAAGGGGGTGCAGCACTTCAGCCATGACAATGCTGTAGATCCACTGCTCTGCCTTTTCAAGGCTGTCTCTCAGTCTGGTGCTCCATGCCTGCTGTGGGCAGCACTGACTGCTGTCACACTCCCTTTGGGCTTGTCTTTTGCCAGAGGCAGAGTATCTGAGGAGGTGTGTACTAGCACCAGACAGAACTGTGCAATCACAGAATGTTAGGGGTTGGAAGGGACCTCACAAGATCATCTAGTCCAGCCCTTGCTGCCAGAGCAGGATCACCTAGAGTAGGACACACAAGAATGCATCCAGGTGGGTTTTGAATGTCTCCAGAGAAGACTCCACATCCTCTCTGAGCAGCCTCTTCAGGGNCCAGCTCCCTCAGTCTGTCCTGCTAAGGCAGGCATTCCACTCCCGTCATCATCTTTGTGGCTCTGCACTCAAGCAGTTCCCTGAGGTCTTTCTTGAACTTGAGGAGCTCAGAACTGGGTACAATACTCCAGATGTGGTGCAGGAGAACCTATCTTTATCTACTCCTAATACACCTCTTTTGCTGTCTTGACCACAAAGGCGCATTGCTGGCTCATGGTCACCCTGTTGTCCACCAGGACTCCCAAATCCTTTTCCCCAGGGCTGCTTTCCAACAGTTCAGCCTCAATTTATAACTATACTTCTGTGGAAATAGCTCTTACTGATGCAAACAGAGGTAGATAATTGGTGAGGCTCCACGGTGGGTGGTGGCCAGGAAATTTGGTTGAATTGAAGAAGAGAGAAAAGTTTCCTTTACTGCCTTTGTATTTGGACAAATTGTGATGGTTTGGGAGTTCCCTGCTCCCACACACTTTATAAAATCACCCAGACTAGACTCAGCCAGCTGGAAGTGAAGGACTGAAGCTCTATTTACAGCTCAGCACAATGTACAAGCAGAGATGCACACAACAGACAGGAATAGTTACAGAGATAAGTTAAAGGTAATACAGAAACACAACTCCCCTCCCAGAAATCAGAGTCCCCAGGAGGGGCTCCCAACCACCCTTCCGCTTTCTTCCCACCCCTGTACCTTATCCCAGGGTCTGCCTTACATGCAAGGTGAGTTTGGAGGATTGGCCAGGGGGGTTAGCAGCCGAGTGGTCAGTTAGGTTAGCAGAGAGGCCAGAAGCTCACAGAGAGACAGAGACAGAACTCTGTGTGTGTGTCTTATCTGTGTTTGTGTTCTTGTTCTTACACATCTCAGCAAGCCTGTGAGTGAAGTAGGCACCTCCAGTGTTTTTCTTTCCACAGCCTATAATCTATTTCTTTTCATAAAAATATTCCAATTAGCCTCAATCCAGCACACAAGTGTAAAGAACTGAGTGCTTTTGTTGCCTGTGTGGCTCTAGAGTGGTCATAATTTTCTGAGATTTCAACTTCCCATGGCAGAAGATGAGCACAGCTAAGTTATGGAGTTCACTTCCTTTTCTTTCTGCAGGACACCAAAATGCCTCCGCTGCTTTAGGATGCAGATGAGTTACTGTCATCAAATTTTACTATCAGAAGTCTGAAGGCAGAGTTTATGGCAGGCCATTATTCCAGTTTTATTCCCTGGTAACTTTTACCTAGTTCTTTAGGAAGGAATGCTTTAAAGTCACCTCGTTTTGCCCCCTTTTCTGTCAACAACTGTTGTTGGTAGCTGCAGTAAAAACAAGCTCTGATGTGTGAAAATAACATGCTCTGTTTGCTTTTCAACAGAGAGAGATTAAAGGCAAGAGTGTGATAATTATTAATTTTGCTCTTTTAAGTGATCCTGCACTTTTTTCATCTGTCTCCACTCCTCATTTTGCTGCAGAAGATGTTTTCTTTTTAACTTGTGCTCATCTGATAGTTCTGTGTTGAGGTTCCAAACCACTGCATTATTCCAACCATAGAATCATAAAATTGTCAGGGCTGGAAGGGACCTCAAGGACCATCTAGTTCCAAATCCCCTGCCATGGCCAGGGACTAGATTAGGTTACTCAGAGCCTCATCCAGCCTGACCTTATAAACCTCTAGGGATGAGGTTTCATCACCTCCCTGGGCAACCTGTTCCAGTCTCTTACCACTCTCATGCTGAAGAACTTCTTCCTAACATCCAATCTAAATCTGCCCACTTCTAGATTTGCTTCGTTCCCTCCAGTCCTATCACTACCTAACAGCCTGAAAAGTCCCTTCCCAGCTCTCTTGTAGTCCCCCATCAGATACTGAAAGGTCACAAGAAGGTCATTTTGGAGCCTTCTCCTCTCTAGACTGAACAGCCTCAACTGCCTCAGTCTCTCCTCACAGCAGAGCTGCTCCAGCCCTCTGCTCATCCTCGTGGCCTTTCTCTGGACACACTCCAGCATGTCTACATTCTTCATGTAATAGGGGCTCCAGAACTGGACACACTACTCCAGGTGGGGTCTCACAGCAGCAGTGTAGAGGTGGACAATCACCTCCATTAATGGGACTTCTCTTGCTGCAGGCCAGGCTCAGGCTGGCTCTGTGTGCTGCAAGTGCTCATACCGAGCTTCTCATGCACCAACACCCCCAAGTCCCTTTCTTCAGGGCTGCTGCCAAGCCCCACCTAGGTCACAGTAATCACACTGTGCTGTTACTTCTCAGAACCCCAAAGAGATGTAATGACACTTTCCAAATGTATATGCTGCAGGAAAAATAGGTTTTATTAAGTCCTCTTAAATTTTCATTTTGACTTCAGGTGATAGCAGAGAACAATTGGTGACCACAGATGCTGAAGCTCCAGGTTCCTGCCAATCATGAGTAATTCAAAAGTTGGTGAGGTGAACCTGTTTAAATTAAAACTGAATGGATCATTTAATCAGGTGCCTCCAGGAGCAAAAAGAAAATGCTGAGTATTGTGTGACTGGAGAGAAAAATCCCAACAGTCTCCAGCCTGCGTTTGCTTAAATCCCTGGTGCTGAAATGCCTTTTGCAGGAGGTACTTCCTAAAAGTAGTGAGGGGTAAAGAGGGAGCTGGAGATAAAGGAGCATGGGTGGAAAGCATATTGTAAAAGAGAGGTGGAAAAGTAGATTGTAAAAGAGAGGATTAGCAGGGAATTACATTCTTATTGTGGACTGCATCTGAAGTGATTTTTAGGCTGGTGGAATAGTCTCGTGCCACATCTGTTCTGCTGATGCCACTGCTTAGGACAGGATTCATGGTTTCTTGCTAGGTCTGCACACCTGACTTGGAACACATTCCAGTCTGTGCTGTGCTGCTGGGGGCTATGTGTGCAGCTTCCCCAGGCCAGGACCAATATGGGGAAAATAAACATAATTGGTGCTTGAAGGGATATTCCAGCAGCTGTGGATGTCCAGAGAGCAAAGGCCCTTTTTTTTTCTGGGGTGCACCTTCAAATCAAAGCTGAGATGGTGCTGACATTGTACTTGGGGCAGCACCTTGGTATGCTGCTGAGTGTCTCTGCAGGCAGATAGCTGGAAAAACTCACAGAACACCTGGAAGCATCACAGCTGGCACAGTGCATCTGAAATCAAATCTGTAGCCAGGGCATTTGCAACTGGCTAAAGCAGGTGCATGCACCAGATCCTCAGCTGGGCATCTACAGGCTGACCTCCCCTAATTTAACTTCTGAAGTCTTTGGGGCTGAAACTCCAAACTGAGAACCTCACACTTCACTTTTCAAGGGTCTTAGAAGCCTTGGATTGATTTAACATGCACAAAACAAAACTAATAAATCCCTGGAGAACCCAGCAATGTGTCCAAAGGACCTGTGCACCTGGGATGGTTAATTTAAAAGCTCTCCTTATCAAGCACAAAGGTGCTAACAAATCCCTTTCTCCAGTTGCTTGTAGTTTTACCAGACTCCAGCAATTTGGGAAAAAAAAAAAGTCATGGAGGGTGCCTGCCTCCAGCTGAGAGTTTGAGAATTTTGCTGGGGCTTTGATTTCACTTTATATTATTTTGAAGAGTTTTATATACCTTTTTTTTCTCCCTTCTCCTGTTTTAGCATTTCTGTTTCTGCTTAAAACTGGGTTTGAGTTTTTTTGTGGTTGTTGGTGGTGGGGTTTGGGGATTTTTTGCTTGTTTTTCTGCAGGAGGACTGGAAAACCTTTAATTATCACTTGAAGGTTAATTGGGGTGTTCTTTGGGATATTCATCTTGGGACAACTGGTGCCCAAATGACAAAAAAAATGGCCTCCTTCCAAGACATCAACCTGGCAAGACTTTGACTGGGCTGAGGCTTTGCTCTGATTTCCCTGCTTCCTTGAAACAAAGGGAGAAGCCTCTAACTGCAATGCAGATTCCTTGTGCCTCGTTAGACCCACCTCAAAGATCACATGCAACTCTGCTCATGCCCCTGTGCCTGTTTATCACGGTGGATCTGATCACTGCCAGCACTTGGGGTCTTTAATCTGATCAAGCTGACAGGAGATGCTTATGCATACCATTAGGAAGGCAATATTCCATATGCTCTCTAATTGGTTCGAATTTATCCTATTATTTCAACATTTAAATGTTGCTGAATGTAATTTAGATGTGTCAGGCTCATAAAGTGTAGGCTCTGGTGGGAGTTCATTATAGGAAAAAGATACATCCACCAAGGGCTTTGCTGGCTCCAGGCCCAAACCCTCAGCATTCTGCATGCCCCACACGCATCTTTTGTCTGCCAGCTACCCTCCTGCATCCACGCTGAAGTCATCTCTGACACATTCCTTTGATTGCTTCCTATCTGTATTTTTCTCTGTGTATAGAATTTGTGTATTTAAGCCAGGGAGGGCTCATTCAGAATGTGGAGCTGCTGTCACCAGAGTAAACAAACCAAACCTTTGTCAGCATGCTGAAGGATGTGAGCAGCATCCTCCAGGGTAGTGGCTGGCACAACAAAACCTGGCAGTCACCGTCTTCTGATCAGCCTTGTGACCAGTGCTAGTATCTAGTTACTGAAACTGATGAAAGATCACAGAGTCATGGAATGGATTAGGTTGGAAGGGACCTTTAAAGGCCATCTAGTCCAACTCTCCCTGTGGTGTGCAGGGACATCTTCAGCTAGATCAGGTTCTTTAGAGCCCTGTCCAACCTGACCTGGAATGTCTCTAGGGATGGGGCTTCTACCAGCTCTCAGGGAAACCTGTTGATAACCTTGTTCTTGCCTTCATCACAGAACCACACAGTGTTAGGAACTGCAGGGAACATACAGAGATCATAAAGTCCAACCCCCCTGCCAAAGAAGGACCACCTAGGGCAGGACACACAGGAACATATCCAGGCAGGTTTTGAAAGTCTCCAGAGAAGGAAACTCCACAAGCTCTCTGGGCAGACTGTTCCAGTGCTCTGTCACCCTCATCTGAAAGAAGTTTCTCCTCATGTTGAAGTGGAACCTTCTGTGTTCTAGCTTGTACCTGTTGTTGCTTGTCCTGCCACTGTGCACCATGACAGGAGCCTGGCACCTTCATCTTGACCACCAAAAAGAGACTTCACTTCCAGTTCTGGAGCCCTTATTATAAGAGGGCTATGGATGTGCTGGAGCATGTCCAGAGAAGGGCCATGAGGATGATCAGAGGGCTTGAGGAACTCTGTTATGAGGAGAGACTGGGTGAGCTGGGGCTGTTCAGGCTGGAGAGGAGAAGGCTCCCAGGTGACCTTATTGTGGCCTTTCAGTATCTGAAGAGGGTCTTCAAGAAGCTGGGGAGGGACTTTTTAGGCTTTCAGGTAGTGATAGGACTGGGGTGAGTGGAGCAAAGCTGGAAATGGGGAGATTCAGACTGGATGATAGGAAGAAGTTCTTCAGCATGAGGGTGGTGAGAGACTGGAACAGGTTGCCCAGGGGAGGTGGTGGAAACCTCATCCCTGGAGGTGTTTAAGGCCAGGCTGGATGAGGCTGTGGCCAGCCTGATCTAGTGTGAGGTGTCCCTGCCCATGGCAGGGGGTTTGGAACTGGATGATCCTTGTGGTCCCTTACAATCCTGACTGATTCTGTGATTCTATGATTCATGTTGCCACCCAGATGTTTATAGACATTGATGAGATCCTCTTGGCCTTCTCTTCTCATGAGAATTCATAGTCCATGGACACTGCAAACACTGAGAACTTTTCTTTCTCCATAGTTCCATTTGATCCCTAGTGTGACAATCTGGATGGTGTAAAGGTTTGGGGCTGCACAGTTTTGTGACTATAAAAAGTTGCTTTAAGTAATGTCTTGAGCACCATCACAGAGCAGGTGTGAAAGCATCATAATGCCTTCAACACATCTGCACTCTCATGGTGTGTGCATAATTATTGACTCTGGTACTAAAGAATTTGTTTTCATCTTTCATCTCTGTAAGAAAAACCTTTATATGGTTGTCTTAAAAATACTGGTGAAGAGAATTTAATCTATTGCTCTGCTTTAAGGTTTATACCCACAGAGCTTTGTACAACCTTCTCCTTTTTTTATCATAGAATGGTAAGGTTGGAAGGGACCTCAAGGATCATCCAGTTCCAACTCCCTGCCATAGGCAGGGACACCTCCCACTAGCACAGGTCACTCAAGGCCTTCTCCAACCTGGCCTTGAACACCTCCAGGGAGGGAGCAGCCACAACCTCCCTGGGCAACCTGTGCCAGTGTCTCACCACCCTCACTGTAAACAACTTCCTCCTAACATCCACTTTCAATCTCCCCTCCGCCAGTTCAAACCCATTGCCCCTTGTCCTGGCATTGCAAGACCTTGTCAATAGTCCCTCCCCAGCCTTCCTGTAGCTCCCTTCAGATTCTGGAAGGCTACTCTAAGGTCTCCTGGAAGCCTTCTCTTCTGCAGGCTGCAGAGCCCCAACTCTTGTAGCCTGTCCTCAGAGCAGAGCTGCTGCAGCCCTCTGAGCATCTTCATGGCCTCCTCTGGACCCACTCCAACAGTGCAGGCATTCTGTAATGGTTTATGGCCCTGCTTTGATAGTGGCATTAAGGTCCAAAAAGGGAATCAGTTCCCCTGTGGGCAGTTTCCCAGATTCCAGTAGCTTTGTGCACCTTTTTTAGAGCCTCACCACAAAGCAGGCTGGCAGTATGGCCAATGATGCTACCTAAGGGCAAACAAGTATGAGAAGTTTTGTAGGGAGAGGTAGGACTTTTGTTAGACTTGCTGATGTTGACTACCTGTTTTGATGACAAGACAGCTACAAGAGATATGTTGTAGACACCTACAAGACAGTGACCTCGTAGGAGTGCAGGAGTTAACAGCAAATGTGACTGGCAAGCAGGTTTTGGACATATGGAAATGGTGTCACACCTCACATATTGCTCTCACCTTTTTCATTTATCTAATTTTTTGATATGGGGAGGAAGAAGTTTTGCCTGGATGTTGGGAGGCAATGTGTAATTTACCTTCTGCCTTCATGTATACCATCATGGAGTCATATTTACAAAGCAAGCCACCCATTCTTACACCTCTTTTGCCTGTTCTTGAACATGTGCTTTGTGGATAGTCCTGAATCCCTGTCCTTCATTCTTGGTGAAACCCTCTGCTCAAGCACATGAAGTTGGATTGCTCGGGGATGAGGCAGAAGGTGGTGCTCTCCATTCCCCAGGCTGTCTGCCTATGACAGTTGGAGATGCAATTTGAGTCTGAAGGTCATAGAATCATAGAATGGTAAGGTTGGAAGGGACCTCAAGGATCATCCAGTTCCAACACCCTGCCATAGGCAGGGACACCTCCCACTAGCACAGGCTAGTCAAGGCCTCCTCCAACCTGGCCTTGAACACCTTCAAGTCCTTGCTCTCTGGGATTAGCAAGTGGAAAGAAGAGCTGCAAAACAGGCTTCTTTTAAATAGCATAGTGTATTTCAGTTTACTTACTTAGGAAGCATGTAGATAGTGAAGTTAAAATTATAAAAGCCTTTCTATGTGTTTATCAGTTTCTTGGAAGGTTTGATGCATTACACAGCCTCCTCACCTCCATCTCTGGGATGAATTAAGTATTCCATGCTGGACCTGCTTTTTTTTCCAGTCTCTTACAGCATGACTCAGCCTGGAGAAGAGGAGGCTCAGGGGAGACCTTATTGCTCTCTACAGCTACTCAAAAGGAGGTTGTAGCCAGGTGGGATTGGTCCCTTCTCCCAGGCACCCAGTGACAGAACAAGAGGCCACAGCCTCAAACTGTGCCAGGGCAGGTTTAGGCTGGACATTAGGAAGAAATTCTTTGTGGAAAGAATGATTGGCATTGGAATGAGCTGCCTGGGGAGGTGGTGGAGTCACCATCCCTGGAGGTGTTTAGGAGGAGGCTGAATGAGGCACTTAGCACCGTGGGTTAGTTAATTAGAAGGTGTTAGGTGATAGGTTGGACTCGATGACCCTAGAGGTCTTTTCCAACCTGATTAATTCTGTGATTCTGTGACTCACTGCTTTCATTGGCATTCCTGTTGGTAATTTACTCTCTTCTCTGGCTTGAGGCTCTCTAACAGTTAAATAACATTTCTTCCTGTGCTTAAGGACAGAAAACCATTTTCATATCCATAGCTTTTTCCAAACTGGTGGCCCAGTGAAGTCCTTTGAAGACAAACAATTTGAAGCTGTTCACCTGAGCTGTTTTATCTTTGCCTGTTTATTATCATTTGTCATTTGTTTCCAGAGGATTTAAAGGGCTTCTGTTCTTTGGATTAAGTCAGACCACAAAGGTAGGATAATGTCACTAAGGCAAACATGTGATATAATTTGCCACACCACATTACTCTAGTTCACAGGGCGTTAGGGGTTTGAAGTGACCTCTGGAGCCCTTCCAGTCCAACCCCCCTGCCAGAGCAGGACCAGAGAATCCAGTGCAGGTTGCACAGGAACACATCCAGACAGGACTGGAAAGTCTCCAGAGAAGGAGACTCCACAATCTCTCTGGGGAGCCTGTTCCAGTGCTCCATGACCATTACAGTAAAGAAATTCTTCCTCATGTTGAGGTGGAACTTCCTGTGCTGCAGTTTCCATCCCTTACCCCTTGCCCTATGCCAGGGCACAAGTGAGCAGAGGCTGTCCCTGTCCCTTCCTTCCTGACAACCCAGCCCTCAGATATTTATAGACATTCATTAGATCCCCTCTCAGTCTTCTCCTCTGCAAACTCAACACTCCCAGTTCTCTCAGCCCTTTCACTCTAAGGCAGTGCTCCAGTCCCTTCATCAACCTTGTAGCCCTCCATTGGACTTCCTCAAGTAGAACCCTGTCCCTCTTGAGCTGGGGTTGCAGTATTCTGGGTGAGGTGCAGTTCCCCCAGTGTAGGGAGAAGATACTGTAGCAATCCCCATAAGAATTCCAGGATGTATGTCTTTCCTTTATATGAGACAACTAAAAGCATGATGTGATCTCCATTTGAAAACAGCTTTTGCTGCACATGTCTTTTCCTGCTGGTTGGGTCATCTCCTTATATTGGACTAATCAGTTTCATCTGCCTTATTGAAATGTCTTTGCTTTTAATACAGTAGAATGAAGTGCATCATCTTTGATACTTATATCAGAGAACCATTTGAACACTGTGTTTCTGAAGTTTTTTCTTGTAGTTCACTTGGATTTTTAATCAGGTGAGGGTTATTTTATTATTATTTTTCCTTTAGAGAGATGGATGCATTGGATCACATGCAGATGTCATCACCATGAGAAAAATCACAAGGAGATGCTGGAACAGCTCATATTACCTTCTCCCTGGATTAAATTTCATCTCTCTAGAGGTTTCTCTATGTAAGTACACAAAAGGAACATGAACTTGCAACTAACTCGTCCTGATGCATGAGAAGTGAGTAGTAATAATGTTTGATTTGTAAATAGATAACTGCAGCAGAACTTAAAGATGTATTTACCTGTGGGATATGCCAACTGCTGAGGATTGAGACCCCACCTTGAGTATTGCATCCAGTTCTGGAGCCCCTATTACAGGAAAGATATGGACATGCTGCAATGCTGATATGAGGACAGGCTGAGGCAGTTGGAACTGTTCAGTCTGGAGAGGAGAAGGCTCCAAGGTGACCTTATTGTGGCCTTCCAGTATTTGAAGGGGGCCTGCAGGAAAGCTGGTGAGGGACTTTTTAGGATGTCAAGTAGTGGGGAATGGAGTAAAGCTGTAAGTGGATAGATTCAGATTGGATGTTAGGAAGAAGTTCTTCACCATGAGCATGGTGAGAGACTGGAACAGGTTGTCCAGGGAGGTGGTGGAGGACCCACCCCTGGAGGTCTTCAAGGCCAATCTGGATGTGGCTCTGAGCAGCCTGATGTAGTGTGAAGTGTCCCTGTCCGTGGCAAGGGAGTTGGAACCGGATGACCCTTGAGGTCCCTTCCAGCCCTGACAATTCTATGCCACAGGGCATTTTGTGGGCTGCAGTTAAGTGTAAGCTGAATTCTACACAAACAAATGACTGGAGAAACAGACAGCTTCTCTGTTGATTGTAATATTCCAGGCTCAATAAGTAATTTACAGGTCACTAAGATAATTAATGACTTCAAGGGAGAGGGAAGGGCATTTGGATTTTCAAGGAACCACAACTTATTTTTCAGTTTAAATTAATCACTGGTATTGTTTAAATGTCTCAGTGACACTAGGGAAAAAAAGATGAACTTATTTGTCTTTGGAATTTTAATAGCAATTACAGTTCTCCATAATAAACATAGCCAAGATGCACATTCTTGTCAATCAAACTGACTAATGAGATCAGCAAGAGAGTGGTTGGCCAGAGAACAAGGCTCACTTGACTGGCAGGTGCCCATGCAGTCTTCTGAGGATACAAGCAGCACAAAGGGAAGTTTAAATCATTTCTGATTCTTTAAGGCAAGGATTGTAAGAAATTGGGGCTTTTATTCATAGCAGGATGATGTGGGCGAAGCTCATCTTAAACAGTGAAAGGTGAGGGAGCTTTTCCCAAGAGACTCCAAGCAGCTTTAACCTCTTACATATTCTGAGGATGTATTTTTGCACACTTAAGCCAAATGCACCCATGGCAGAAGGGACAACATCCTAAAGAACCTGCACTTTCCACACCAGCTTTTACCTGTGAGGTTCAATGGCACTAAGGTTTTTAGGACCATGAGTATGAAGGTAGAATACTAAAGACCCCTCAGTCTTCTGGGATTCCCAAAGTGACTCTGTGTGTGGTGAAATGCTTTTTCTAAATGTCACAAACTGTCTGCCAGTGCTCTGCATTCTCATAAGTGTCTGCAGAGCTCTTGGGCAGTGCTGCATATTGCAGTGCTTGCATCTCTTTTCAGTAAGACTGTTCAAGGTGTTAAAGCTCATGATGCAGAGCAGGAAAGAATTGCCCCCCAGACAGATGTATTCAGGCAGTTCTATCTTTGAAGAGTTCTAAATCAAAAAGGGGACATAGAGCTGCTTGAGAGAGCCACAAAGATGATGAAGGGAATGGAACATCTCTGTTATGAGGAGAGACTAAGGGAGCTGGGGCTCTTTTGCTTCAAGAGGAGGAGACTAAGGGGTGACCTCATGCATGTTTATAAAGATGTAAAGGTGAGTGCCAGGAGGCTGGAGCCAGGCTCTGCTGTGTGATGCTCAATGACAGGACAAGGGGCATTGAGTGGAAGTTGAGGCATAGGAAGTTTCAGGTAAACATGAGGAAGAATTTTTTTCCCTGTGAGGGTGACAGAACACTGGGACAGGCTGCCCAGGTGGGCCAAAACCTGCCTGGATGTGTTCCTGTGTGATCTGGTGCAGGTGATCCTGCTCTGGTGGGGGGGTGGAACTGGATGAGCTTTTGAGGTCCCTTCCAGCTGCTAACATTCTGTGATTCTGTGACAAATGAGACTCTGAGCATTATATTTGGCTTGTTCTCAAAGCAAATAACTTACTGAAAACATCAGTATGACAGAATTTCCACAAGCAGCACAAGCACAGTAGGAGCTGATTGAAGGTTTTTCTCAAGATTACTTCCATTTCCTTAAAACCTCCACAACTTTACACAAACTGGCCAACCTGCTATGAGCTCTAGGCTTGTAACAAACCAGTTCTGAAGGGTTTGAATGGTTTACCTATATGGACAGAGCAAAACTTGAGAGCCATGTGATTCCAACCAGACACTAGCTTTTTGTTTTGCAGACAGCTGAAAGACTGTAAACTTAGAAACAAACGTAGATGGTATATAGAGAACCAAATCTGTGGAATACCTACCCCTGGTCATGAGCTGAGAGGTGCATATGATGCACAGTGTAAGACCATAAACAGAGAGGTTGGATTTAGTGGTGGTTGGGTGTGTAATAGTGCCACTCAGACTGCGTCCATGCAAGCAACACAGCCTCTGGCCCCAAATATTCACAGTTCTTCGTGTAAAATGGGGGGCAGAGTCTTTTGGCTGCTGAGAACTGGAGTCATAAGCAGGACTGTGGAAGTGACATCCCTTTTGTTATTTAGTGTTTGCAAAATTGCTTCTGCGATCCAATGGCAGCTTAAAGAATAGAACTCCCAGTTAAGTCTCCTCCCATGTACAAAAGCAAGCACCAAAAGTGTGATACAGTAAAACACACACACAGGTGACAGTGAAGGTAATTATCAGTGGGATGGATTACCAAGAGATGCAGTAGGCTCTCCATGCTGTAGAAATGTTTAGGAATCAACCTTTATTAATGTTATATTTCTAGTTTAGCCGTGAAGCATTGGACTTGATTACAGGAATTACTAAGTGAAAATCAATATGATGCAGGAGGTCAGACAAGTTGCTCTCAGCAGTCTCATCTAGCCTTAAAATCTCTAGGCCTAAGGATTTTCCTCAGCTGTGGTGTGTGCAGACAGATTTAATCTTACTGATATTGCTTCCTGCATTTCCTTCTGCTGCTCATGAATAAACATCTCCCTCATTGAGGATTTTCCAGTGCAACCAAATATGAGTTTATTTTCTGAATAACTGCAGGTGTGACAGCTACTCTTTGATTCCCGTTGGGAAGCTGTGGCTGCTCCCTTCCTACCTGAACAGAAAGCAGAGAGTCTGGCCCTGGGGCTGGTTTGATCCCAGCTTGGTGCACGACTAGATTTGTATCTTTGTGGGAGCAGAATAAGGAATTACACCAAGGTGGAGGAAAACTGTGTCCTCGGGAAGTCGTTTCATAGCCTATCTTGGTCTCCTGGGAAGCGTGGGTTAGGAAGTGAGAATTAGTCCTGAGGCAGATGGATTTATAGCCCGTGACAGATAAAAGGAAGACTCAGTACATAACAGAGTTGTGCTGGCTAATTACACTGCAGCATGGCTACTGCAGCTCTCTCTCTAACCAGCCGTTTGATGCTTGCGTGCCTGTGCTACAGTACAGGAACTTCATGTTGTACACTGCTGAGTGGCAGAGTAAACAAACACCAACCTGCACGTCCTCAGAGTCACAGAACTTTAGAGATTGAAGGGTCTCCAGAGGTTATCAAGTTCAACCTCCCTGCCAAGGCAGGATCCCCTAGGGTAGTTTGCACAGGAACACACCCAGGTGGGGTTTGAAAGTCTCCAGAGGAGACTCCACAACCTCTCTGGGCAGCCTGCTCCTGGGCTCTGTCACCCTCACTGCAAAGAAATTTCTCCTTATGTTGAGCTGAAACATTCTCTGTTCCAGTTTGTATCCATTGCTCCTTGTCTTATTACTGCTGACCACCAAAAAGATATTTGCTCCATCCACTTGACACCCACCCCTCAGATATTTGTATCCACTGAGCAGATCTCCTCTCAGCCTTCTCTTCTCCAGACTAAAGAGCCCCAGGTTTCTCAGTCTCTCTCCATAGAGGAGATGCTCAATTCCCTCAGTCATCCTCATTGCACTCTGCTGGACTCTCTCCAGCAGGTCCCTGTCTCTCTTGAACTGGGGAGCCCAAAATTTGACACAGTATTCCAGGTGTGGTCTCACCAGGACAGAGTAGATGGGGAGAAGAACCTCCCTAGACCTGCCCCAGGGTCACTCTGCTGTGCTGCACACTCCTGTCATACACAGCTAAGGACATAATATGCCACACAACTACAGAATGTCAGTCTGTAAGAGCTGCAGTATGAGGCACGCCATGAGCATTAAATTAATTACCTTGCTGCTGGGGCTAAGGCCAGGCTTAGTGCTGGCAAGATAAACTAAGCCAAGGTGAGCTAGAGATGTGATCATGAAGGGAACACAACTCCTGTTTAACTCAGCAGTAAACTCAATAAGAGTCAAAACCACTGACACAGCTGTCAGTGTCCCGTTCTCCTAACCATGTGAGATGAGGATAGAGGAGAGAATGAGATGGCTATAAATGGAGAGATGAATTAAATATGGTCCTGGAGCGAAATTGAGGTCCTCCTTTCCTGCAGGTTTAATTCTTTTTAGTAATTTGCCATTTCAAAACTGTCAGGGTTTTGATGAAGGAATGCACATGTGTTAATCAGGTTTCCAGAGAGGTTTTTACTGTACTGAGGAAAACTTGCCGTGCTCCAAGCCTGAGGTCACTTGCAGAGCTGGGAGGTGGAGGGGTTTAGAGGATTGGTTTGGAAGATTCAATT